>JAZHYW010010252.1:0-59214 GCA_037355805.1 Ixodes ricinus
AATATTTGTACAATTTTTTCTTCCTTCTACATCTCCGAATATTAGGGTTGACCCATAAGAAAACATTAATTCTTGCCTATCTCGGAGCAGGTGTGGCGCAATTCTTAGCAAAAATGTCATTTTGGCGCAAGATGTAGCAGACTTTCGTTCATGGCACAATTAGCGCAGCACTTCCATCGCTGCAAGCATTAAAAGGAATCCTGGAATGCAAGTACACGCGCTGCACATGTTCACCTTATCCGTATTAAATATTCGAAGTAAACAACCAAATGAAGATGTTGATGAACGGGCGTGCAAAGTGCCATTTGTATGGCACTGTTACTTTAGAACAGTTATTGCTGCAGAAGGCAGTACACGCAGCGCGTGCATCTACACTCGTGCACTCTCCTTGAGCTTGGGTAATTTAGCAAACGTCTGTCGTCATACGGGTGGTTTTAACGTGACAAAAAGCTCGGAAGCGAAAACTAAAACAAAACACAAAGCAAGTAAAAGCAGAAGAGTATAAACTATGTGAATATGTTATTAGAGCATAGCAAAGTTTTGAGCGTAAATGAATCGGCGACGGGAGACTAGCGCTCGAGACATGGGAACGGGCCTGGGCTCAAAGATGGTTGCCGGTGGGCCGCATCCCAGCGAGGCACAGGCCAGACACTCAGGACTAGAGTGTGTCAACGAGTCTCGGTACACGGCCACTGCGTCCGAACGGACGGCAGCGAGGTGCCGGCACTGTCACTGTCTCTCTCGCTCAGACACAAAGAAACAATTGCATTGCGCATAACACTCTCCTTCCTCTCCGTACGTCTCTTTCCATCCAATAGTGGCAAGACCAAGTCGGTCGGAAGAAACCCACCGCAAGTGCCGACCTCAACGCAGCGGCCTTTGCAGCCTCCCGTCTTGCCGTTGCTGCTCTTTACGTCTGTCGCGTTCCTCCTGCTTCTGCAAAAACATACGAAAACACCACAAAGAAAATTTTAAACAACATTCAACCTTTATTTTTGTTACAGACTGAGCTGTTATATCTAAACAATGGCCACTTTGAAAGACAGCTCAAGACCACCCCTTCCTCCCCACTCCACTGATTGCATACTCTGCACTAATCAGTAGGAGAGACGCTACACTTATCAACTGTGCTGAAAGTATAGCTCTAGACGCATCAGTAAGAAGGACGACACTGTTTAGACGGCACCAGCTCATCAAAGGATCTAACCCGAGTCCAGGTGAAATAGCACAAAGGCTAAACTGCTTCGCCTTTTCAAAATATATGGTTGATTTGGGGTTTTTGGAGCCGCTTTTGGGCAGAAGTGTTTTGCTCCACGTGCAAGCACCTTCAAGAGTGGTCAAAATCTGTCAGCAAAGTTTGCCGTCGCACACGGAGGAATCAAAAAATTTTGGGTGCCCGATGGACACCTAGGGTTTGTTCCAAGGATCTCTCCCTTTTGATCGCAATGGCATTAAAGAAAGGGGTGCAGCCGGTCATTCCATAGACAATAAAATACCTTCATTAATTGCACAAAACCATGAAAAATTAAACCCAGGTGGCTGAGTATTCCGAGATGTCGGTCACACTTTGAGACATGAGAGAGAAGCTGAGGAAGCGTAAGACGCCTTCAAAACTAGAACCTCTGGCAGATGACTTGCCAATCACACTCGCATTGCACATTGTCAGAAAGAACACCTTACTATTTCTACTAGCGTAAAATCCCATACGGGCAGCTACCCAAAATGAAGAAATAAATTTGGAAAAACATGAGGTGGGCTATCTTTGGGAATGAGGTAGCAAAACTTCATCAGAAACTGATGTTCAACACAGGGGCACTTCCTACAAACCACGTGACATCGGAACAGATACCGCAGATCACGGACATGGCAAATTCGCGTTTCACGATGCAATAAACACGCGGGAATTAGCTATGAATTCCAGTGTCACGGAAAAAGACACCCCAGATTGCGGATGCAGCTGCGTTTCACGGTGCGATAAGTAGGCCGAAACCTGTTACAAACTTCCATGCCACGGGAACTAGAAATGCAGGAACCCAATGCAAACTTGTTTGTTTTACATACCAGTACAGCAGATCGCATAATAAATGTGATTCCCATCGAAAACAAAAAAACAAAAACGTCTGACAAATATTAAAGGGTGGACGATGTTTCAGAATTTTTATGTTATGGATATTTAGCCAGGAGAGCGGGATGGGCAATCTCTCGGGGAAGGGTGTCCTACAGGGTACCGTAGAGTCCCGAGAAAGCGCCCCCACCTGAAATATCGCCCACCCACCTTTCTAGGCGAAATAGACATTTTAACAAAATTTCCAAACATCACCCACCCCTAAAAATCGCGTTAGCTTTGACGCAATCGAAAGCCCTGGAAGCTCCTGCCGCAAATATGTCCGATGGCCCCTCTGGGAAAAACCTTCGATGACCCGGTCTGTGAAGACTGCCAGTGACCCAATTTCTAACGAAGAAGAAGATACCTGTCTGGTTAGGTTGGTAACATAAAGGCGAAGTAAAGGTGAAACATGATCGAGACGTCCAGGTGCAAAGGAAAAGAAGAAACAGCTCCACAGCAAACAAATCTCTACACCAGTAGACAGTAATTCCCCTGCCTGCCCCGCAACAGCTCACCCGCGCTCACTTCCAGCATCAACAATGAGGAATAGCTACACGATTCAGAGAAAGGTGGTAGTTGTCCAGAGACACAAGAAGAATGGAGACGTCAGCAAAACTTGGCTTGCTGGAATCTCGCTTCAATGTGTCCATGCGAGTGGGGACGAACAAGGCCAGAAGCTACCGTCTGACTACGCCGAGGCCATCTCCGTTTCCAGGAAGACTGCGGGAAGCCTGTGCCTGGAGCATGACTACTCCAACTGTAGTATCGGCAACATGGACCAAACCATAATACCCATGGACTGCCCAGCCAAGCAGACAAACAACGTTGCTGATGAATCAAGCATCCGCATCGTGAACACAGGCTGTGCCCGTCGTAGACGGACGGTCGCACTCTGTGCGACAGCTGCGGGCACCAAACTGCCATCTCTCGTCGTGCTCAAGGAACCGACAGGCTGAATCCCTCCAAAAAAACTGTTCGCACTTCAAATTCAAGGTATTGTCTTAATTTCTGTGTATGCACTATGTTACTTCTGGCCTCCATGATCCAAACAAACTTCATCCCAAAAAGAAGTTGTAAACAAACATTTCTTGCCTTCTGCAAAAAAACAAAAACTGCTTGTCGAGCAGCATTGCTAGTTGCGACGAGAGTTTCAGTGTCGCCATCTAGCGGAAGTCCAGCACAACACGAAGTGAGGACTCTTTTGATGCTCCCAATGCCGCTGACACTTCTGAGCCGAATGGGCTTAGCTTCAGCCGTAACTTTTATTTTGTCTTTTTTGTTGCTATAACATGTTTTTACATTTGTCGCAGGCGATTACAAGTTCTGCGTCTGGCAGGTCTTCATTCCAGGCTTCAATTCTGCTAACTATAGTTATTTCTTCTTTTTTGTGCAAAGCACGGAGACGCTTATTTTAGCTCACTCAATGTTTTAAATTTACAATGTTTTTTCGAACTTTAATTGGCAGTTTTAGAAAAATTCCTCGCCCTACTTTTTGGAGAACAATGAATGGCACCATTGTTGTCCTAGTTTCTGTCCTTGAGATAAACTGACTCATTCTCTATCTCAATTTTGCATCTTTAAAAATTGAGGGGCAAGTCCTGTACCCATTTGCTTTTTATACACATCCTGGACTTTACCAAGCTTAATAAAATCAGCAGCAGCAGCATATTTATTGCTTTGGTAATCACAGTGAAAAGAAGTGAATGCTCTCATCATATGAAGTGTAAATGAAAATAAGTCTTTACAGAATTATGCGGAAAAAAAATGTTGCATTTTGAAGAAGCATGCAATTTAAAAGTCCAACTCGAATAAAAAAGAAAAAAACCCACCTTATTAACAATTAAATTTAGAAAAAAAAAAACACCACGCAAGCTTCTAGTGGAAATCATTTTGTGAAATTATCATTTATTACCAAATCATTTTGTTAAGATTGTGCATTTAAACTAACAAATCATTCGGATGACATCCAATGCTTCAATCGCAGCCATTTGAGACATTGCGCAGATGCAGATGTTATGTGATGACCGTAATGACCATATAATTAAAAAAAGGAGGAGATGTTGGATTTCTTCATATCTGACCTGGGAGAGAAAAGTAATTTTGTGGTCCAGTTGTAATTACTGTCAATAAAATGCAACAAACCCTAGGATCACAGCAATTTTGGGACGGTATGTGACATTTTGCCCTCCTGGCCGAGCCTTCTAGAATAATTAACACTCGTAGTACCCAGCATAAATGTTCAGCAACGTACCATTTCTTGCACCATAATAATCAAAATGGCATCTACATGTTGGCAAAATTAAAACATCCAGCATAATTTGCATTTTTTCCTCAATCGCAAGACTGCGTTGCAGCTACTGCACTGTAAAAAAGGCAAGACTTGCTCGAATGTGGGATCCTTGGGACCCATTTGTTAAACAGACGCAGGAGCATTCTTTCGTTCCGGACAACATAAAGACGACCATTCCTTTTTTCAATTTTACAGCGCGACAGGTGACACGGACGACGCGGAGAAAAAAAAAATTTGGGTGCGGGGAATAGAGAAAGGTGGATTATTGAATTATCGTTGGTGCTGAGTCTTGCCAGTGGAATCCAAACGGAGGATGAAACAGACACTAACAAAGAAAAGCAAAACATAACACAAAATACAACGCGATTCATCGTGAAAGCACCTGATAAGTGGTTTGAACACACCATCATGCTCGCCCACTCCTTTTTGCCCTGTTTTAATAGAAGCTCCACTTCCCCAGTTTTTTTCTTTCTTGGATATAGATGGAAACTCACACCTTTTTCGGTTGCGTATGTTGTTCCACTAGTGACAGAACAATAATGAACCACCATGCAACATCCAAAAGCAAGCGATCACGCCGTACTGCTATGGTGCGCGCAATGTAAACAAACCCGACATCCTCACTTTATGGGTATCACGTGACATTCACGTGTTGCTTAGTGGCGCTCCCTAGCATGGTTCTCGCCGCGAATATGAATGTTACGGAAAGCGTCTTCCGCGTGTATTGGTGCGTTTCTAGTAAAGGGTGCTGCGTGGACTCGTCGAAATTTTTGTTTCGTCATCGATACCAGCGATACTATGTGGCGATACTTTCGTGTTCATCTGCTTCTGCTGTTGGTGTAGCTGGCTTTGCCGGAGTTTCAAACGAAATCTAATCTCGGCTCCTTTCAGAAAGCGTGCCAGTGACCCGTTCGAGGAACAGGTTGAGGAACTCCTCAAATGGCTGAGGAGGGTGTGGCATGCCAACAAAGACGACGTGAGGCGGCGACTGATTCTGGACCAGGCGCCCATTTGTACGACAGAGGCAGTGCGGGAGGCCCTCGATGAAAAGGAAACAGACGTTGTCTTCGTTCCTGGCGCGCGAGTGCATCTCCATCCTCCAGCCAGCGGAAATGTGTTGGATAACGCCTTTCAAGGATGCTCTCGGGAATCGTTGGTCCTCCTCCTTGCGGGAAGGGGCTGTCACCGCCAGGATGTTGTCGGCTTTGTGTCCAAAGCTTGAGCATCTCTGTCGGAGGATACTGTCCTGACGTCCTTCAAGCGCTGTGGCATCTCCACACGCCTCGACGGCTCAGAAGACGGCGAGTTGAACCACCGCCTGGCCACTGTTAGCGGCGAACCGGCGATGAGACCCGAAGCTCGGGAGAGAATGTAGGATGAAGCACTGTAACTTGTCTTCAACCGCAACGGCAATGAGTCTTTCGATGGGTTCAGCGATGACGAGAGGAATAAACGTGGATGTACCACTGATGTGTCAAATGCGGCCACTTTTATGTAATTTTTGGCACTTGACCCAAAAGTTTGTTCATCCTCCCGTATCTTTTACTCAATATCTTGGTAGTTTGGGTGGGCGTTCCGTCGGAATATTACGGTAGTCTCATTTCCCTGATTTGGACCTCATGCCCAGTAAGTAGTAAAGCATATTCTAGAGAAGTATATGATAGAGACTTTTTCGGATAAAACATCTCTTTGTAGTTAGAGCTCCCAAGGAGTTTCTTAGGATAAGAACTCTCTTTAGAGTTTACATTCTTGGCAAAGAGGCATGCTTGCCTCTTTGCTCCGCTGACATTTAATTCACTACCTCCAGTATATGACAATTGCAATTTCAGGGAGAAAGTACTCCGTTGAAGTGACCACTTCTCAAAAGTGGGAGTAAAAAAGTCAACATACCAATTGCTTCTCAGCCTTGTCTTTGAGATCCAGCATGATGGCATTGCCAGGCTCCAGCTTCGAGTGAAACACAAACATGGTAGTGAGGGTAACAGTAATTGAGCGCAGAAAAAATTCCTAGTGAGTGCTTATGCTATGCAGCAAGCAGCTGTTTCAAAATGCAAAATAGAAGCTTAATTAATCGCCGAAAAAGAAAGGTAGACACGGGATCGGTATTTTCTGTCAAAAACCTTTTCCCCGGCAAAAGCTCCATGATCCCTACATCTTTCTTTCATTGTTTCCTGTCCTCTACACTTTCTATTCTTTGGTACCGTAGTCAACCAAATATGCACGGTCAGAGAATTGCTTACCGTAAACCATAAAAATCATCCATTTGTTATGCCAGCTTTACCGTCATCAGGCCTTCGTGCATGTCTTCCCCCATTATTGGCTGAACTAGAAGTTGCGCAAAAAATTCACCTTCAATATTTTGCTGCACCATTCGAGACAGTCCTGTGCACGTTTCAACTCCCAGGAGCACTGTGCGGCTGCGTATAAATAAGTCAAGAATTGCCACTAAATATAATGTAGAAGCCTCAAGTGTGGATCCCTATCCATGACATTGACAATCAAGAAAACTTTGCACAGTGCACAACACTATTAGTAAAAACACAATATCGTGAGGTCCAGTTGGCTACTATGAGCACTTCTTCCTATCATTACACTCTTTCTCTCCTCCTGCAGCAGTGACATGACTTCTAAAACCTCTCTTGTGGTGACAATCATTTAGCAGTGAACTAAATTACTAAATTTCCACTGTTTTCGTTTGGAAATTTGAGGTGATGCAATTTAAGTAATGCAACCTTTCTCACCGTGCTAAATCCGTGACATACGCACTTTTTGGTTGGAGTGCACTGTAATATATAGGGTGGTCCAAGTCACCAGGCTCGATCAAAATGGACTGTAAAAATCGACGTCTGCACGTAGCAATCTAAACTTTTCGTCAAAAATGTATTTCACATGTCGTTTTTTTCTTGTAAAATTACAAAGCGTAGTCCTCTTTCTGTAAAAAATAAGGCCAAGAAACTTGCCAGGGTCTACGGCAGGCTGCGACGCAGACGACAGGGGTTCAGTAGCGGGGTGTGTTTGGCGTTTGTACTGATAGATGGCGTCGGGGGTAGCGTCTGAAGCGTGCAGCCGACACGCAGACGAAATCCGTTGGCAGCAAAAGCGCCGCCGTTATGCAGACACATTTTTTTTACTTTAAGTTTTGCTTTTATTGTCCGCATTTATTTTTTAACCAAAGGTACATTTCAAGAAGATTATGTTCATTTTAATAAACCATGGTAATCGGGTGCCGTCGCGATAAGGAGGTAGCGCCATCTATCAATACGAACGCCAAACACACCCCTACTGGATCCGTCGTCTGCGTTGCTGCCCGCCGTAGACCCTGGCAAGTTTCTTGGCCTATTTTTTGCAGAAAGAGAGCTACGCTTTGTAATTTTACAAGAAAAGCCGACCTGTGAATTGCACCTTTGACAAAAAGTTTAGATTGCTACGTGCAGGCGTCGATTTTACGATCCATTTTAGATCGAGCCTGGTGACTTGGTCCACCCTATACATTAAGAAATAAAGAAAGCACCGGTAGCAGAGTACGGTAAAAACTTCGAATTATCAGTGCCGTCGGCCCCAAAAGTCTCAAGAAAGCTGGACGAACCTCGGGTTAAGGCCTTGTTGTAACTGGGCTTCAACTTGAGAGCGGACACCGCGTCTGCTAATGATGAGCCATAGTTTTCTGAAACGGAGCGACACGGGTAAATGGCAAACTTATCACATACATCCTGCACGAGTGCCCTCAGTCTGGTGATTAGTAATATCCCGAGTCATCGCCCACCCCCTGCCGCCTGAAATTCATAGAAAAAGTGGGGTGGGCCATGTCTCGGTGGGTGAGCACAAAAAGTTAATAAAAGCGGAGAAAGCCGCCCAGTTTTCTCTCCGTATCTAGCGCTGCTACGCAACAGATACATTAAACTCAAAACTCGATTTAGTTTTATTGTTTTATAGAAAAAATGCTCACGAAAGAATGTTTTACTACCGCGAAGTCCGTTGCTTGCATACGCGCTAGGAACGCCACCGATCTGCATAGAGCACGAACGTTTGTTCCGTGAAAACACGTCACCACTATGTTCTCCTAGTTAGTAAAAAAAAAAAAAAAAGAGAGGAAAAGAAAGAAAATTCTGCAAGAAAATAGAAAAACCAACCAGGCGCAACGAGCGAGCGGACCAAAGAAGCGACGAAGAGCGATGCTGGGAAAGCGGAAAAGCCAGCGATCGCATGGCAAATACTTTGGCGTCGGGCCAAGTCGGGCACCTTGTCAATCACAAGCTCTTGCGCAACTTTCTTGTTTTTGCGCACATGCGTGCGTCCGTGTACGGCGTGCTATCAATAGGGGTTTGGTTTGGGACGCTTTACTAACGTCTGTGTAGGGCGTTCCAGAAAAGCTTTATTTACCTGTTGGCTTTGTCTAAAACATTGCACAACCGCGGTCGCGACGTGCAGGGAGAAGGAGCGGGTTCGCGGCGACCTTACTTCGGCGGAGACAGACTTCGACCTTACACTCCGCGGTTACATCCCAAAATATGGGGCGTACGCTTACCTCGCGATTCCTGACTGGGTTAATGCTTGTGTTATCTTTCCGATTCTTTTTTTTTGTC
The DNA here is from genome assembly GCA_037355805.1 of Ixodes ricinus. Classification (NCBI taxonomy): domain Eukaryota; kingdom Metazoa; phylum Arthropoda; class Arachnida; order Ixodida; family Ixodidae; genus Ixodes; species Ixodes ricinus. Next base: position 8,981 of record JAZHYW010010252.1, read on the forward strand.
GGATCGATATTTTCGTAAGCAAAACAAACTTTTATTTTGTTATCTTCATCGTTTTCTTTTCGCATGGATACACTACCACTTCGGAGTCGCTCACGCGAAAAATGCGTAAGCAAAGGGAGGGCCTTTCTCTCCGTCTTACTTTGTCACGGACGTCCTCCAACTGTAAGGTCCCCGGCCGCGTCATTTGGGTAGGATGAGTGTTTGCAGATCGCGGAGTCCGCGTTGGGGTATTTGAAGGGGTGGGCGATGACTCGGTGTTTTTTAGAAATCGATATTGGCCCAAAAATTGGGGTGGGCGATGACTCGGGATATTACGGTAGGCACCCAACTCTGTCGTCTCTTAGTAAAAGCAATGGATGGGTGTGTGTGTGTGTACCACGAGACGTTTTTCTTAAAAATGTGAGATCCAGGCTGCATTTTGTTACTACATTATCGCACCAATCGCAAACATGTTCTCCAATCTTGCCCCAGAAAACAAAAGGACTGGCAGTACTCACGCAAGCGGAAGTGTGCCGCAGCCCTGTTGCAGTACAGCTGCGCGTTTAGCTCGGCGTTGGTGCACTTCTGCTTCAGGCCCTCGGTGTAGGATGCGACGGCCCAGCGGTACTTCTTCAGCTTGAAGTTGTTGTTGCCGTCCTCCTTGTAGTTCTCTGCCAGCTCTGGAAAATGGACATTACAGTCACCGACGAGGACGGCAGGGTGCCTTTTTCGAACGCCCCAAGCAGGCATTTGTTGCCTCGCACCCTGCTTTGGCAGCATGTGCGACGCTCGAGAGACTCCCAAGCGTTGTTGAAACCAGGAAGCTCGCGCTACGACTGAAACATCCTCGCTGCCGTTCTCATTCACTAGGTGGCTGTAGCGTGCAAAATGGGAATGAGGCTTTCAGGCTCGGTCGTGTGCAATCCAACACTGTTTTTGGTAACTGCTAGTCTTTATAAATGACTAAAGGCCAAAGACGTACAACAGCAAGGCAGGATTGGTAGAATGTCTCTGAAAAAGAATCGCAGGTTTTCTCTACTTGCACTGAGGATGAGAAAAGTCTTTGGTTGTTCTCTACATGCTCGAGTCCTTCAAGATTAAGATTAGAAGGCGACCACCTAAATGTGGAACTACGTGCAATGCAGGAGGTGTTGCCATTTGTTATGTCTTTGGCGAACTATAAATGTTATATTCGCAATGTTTAGCTCTGCTGGGCTATTTAAAGTTTTCAAATTAGACGCTCCGTGCACCTGATGCTCACTTCGCATGCCAGCCGCTCTGGTCGTAGTGCTAATAGGAGCACTGGCTCTTCCGATTGAGTCTTTCGACGCTTTTTGGAATTCAATTCGGAGGATGAGAGCTTATCATCCGACAGAGAAGTTCTGTAAAGTAGCTCCGGTTAGGAATTTTAACCCGCTCCCCAGTAATACACGCACCGTCCGAAAAGGGTGACTCAAATGGCACGAGCTCTCCACGAAGTGCGTATAGCCATTTCCGTCCGAAGTGCACAACGGCGTGCGTACAGCTTTACTCCTCTTAAACTCTAAAAAAAGAAAAAAAGGCTCACCGTCGGGACCGTTCATGTCTGTGTCGTACTTGAGCTGTTGTAGAGCCTCCACCAAGGGCGGCATCTCGGTGTCTTCGGAAGTTTAGACGCGAACAGCGGGTGTTCCTCCATTTCCTACAACAGTCCGCGAGGTGACACAATCAGAACAGTTGCGCTTGGACACGCATTGCGTAGAGACCACGGAAGATCAAGTTTTACCTTTTCCCACGTCTCCTCTTTCCAGCCATCCTTGTACTTGCTTGGCTTACAGTTCGCCAGATAGTCTTCCGTATCCTGCTGAAGTTTTTCTATCAATTTGTTCCGTTCTTCAGAATCCATGTCGCAACCCAGTGCGGTAGTTTGAAACGATCGTAACCAATGTACTATCGTGGACACTGTTAGCTATAACACGGCAGCGGCGGCCGTCCCGTACACCCAGCGCCTCGTAGCAGGCGCCGTCCGAAACTCCGCGCATACGCCGTGTGGTGGACTCGCGCTTCCCGCCTGCGAGCACACCTCGCTTTGTCGTCTGCTAGGCACAGAGCAGACGACGCCACAGCGCTCGCCAATTTTCCCTGAACACGGTTCAGCGAACCACCGAGTAAGAGGTGTCCACGGTTAATTTCCTGACTCCACCGGCTAAGGATAATCATCGCCACTAATTGTAATATCATGGTAGACTACATTTTTTTATGGAACAAACTTGCAGTTATACTCCGTTTCACTTTAGGTCTAACCGCAGTGGACGCTACGAGACGATGGGGCCAACCAAGCAGCGACAAAAGCGCACTTTTTGCACCTTATTGTGTCCCCGGTGATGCACTCCGTGACGTTGCACTTTTGCCGCTAATTGATTGGCTCTGTCGTTTTCCAGCGTGCGCTGCACTCGGACTTAAGGTGAAACGGAGTGTAACAATCTATTTCTGTATCACACCTGCTGCGCTCATACTGGTTTGCGAACACATATTGTTAAAGATGCATTGCGAAATCTGTTCCTGAAAAAGCAAAAAAAAAAGTAGACAGGGTTAATGCCTTATTGACTCCGCAATCGCCCCAATAAAAATCGCCGATTTAAAATGAGTTTGAGACCAGTCCGCAAGGGCTAGGGTACTAGACGAGCAGCACTGTGGCATCGCCTGCTCTGCGCCTAGCAGACGACAAAGCGAGGGTGTGCTCGTAAACGGGAAGAGCGAGTCCGCCACACGGCGCATGCGTGGAGTTTCGGACGGCGCCTGCTATGAGGCGCTGGGGGTACGGGACGGCCGCCGCTGCCGTGTTATAGCTAACAGTGTCCACGATAGTACACTCGTACATAGAGTTATTACAATAGACGCTAGAGGCTCAGCTGGCGCTAGTGTGCTGTTGCATTTTGAAGCAGACAGCAAGCAGTCTAAATTTGACTTCCGGTAATGTATTCCTATGGGAAAAAGCGAGTGCATTTTCTCTCTGCGCTCGATTATAAGAGCAGATATCACGAATAATTTGTACGTACTAGGCACATTGGAACATTTCTCAGTCACGCAGACGAAATAAATGGTCAGTTACGGCGTTTTTCTTTCAAATTCATCGCATTAAAAACGGTGCTAAAACGGCTTCGTACGTGTATTTTTGTGCACTGTCGGACACTGTTAGCGCGAACACGGCGTCGACGCTTTCCAACATGGGGGATATACGTGCCAAACGAACGAAGGACATGTAGAAAACCGAGAGAGACGGCAAGAACTACGCAGTAACACTGGATAAGTAACTCCTTGTGCTTGCAGACGATCAAAATAAATTGGAAGTCACGTAATATAGTCAGATTTGCAATAAATAAGTACTGCGAAGATGCTTGTTCTGGGTTCAAATGGTTCAAAGCATCACCCGCACGCTCCAAATCTTTGCAAATAAGGGGAGCCAGAGAGCAGGTGCCCGATAAAAACTGCCCGACATGGGAAATAATAAAAAGACATACCTTTCGTAGCTCACGTGCTTTATTTTTTGCGTTCGAATGTTTCTTTAACCGATCGTAAAGATGCACGACGGAGTCATTTTCATCCAATGACAGGACGGGCATATTAGCAATATATAAGCACCACCGAAATGCTAGCGAACCTGAACACACACTACATTCCTTTCGATCGTTAGTTTGCTTAGAACCGTCGCTCGGTTTCACATACCTTCCTTGAAACAGGGGTTTGGGCCTGAAATAGAGCGAAGTTTAACATCGCTCAGTGGTAAAGAAAAATGCTGTAACTAAAGCAATTACACTTTCACAATACCAATAAAGGTACATACTATCCGGTACAACCGAAATGACAAAGGTTATTCGTGTTATTTTTCGGCGAAGAGACAAAATTCACGCGCGTTTTCCCATAGGAATACACAGGGAGGCTGGAAAAGTAGACTGCATGCTGTCTGCTTCAATTTGCAACCGGAAGTCCCGTAGACACTAGCGCCAGCTGAGCCTCTAGCGTTTATTGTAATAACTCTATGCACTCGTAGAAGCGTTAGCACGCTTTTATCACACTGTGGTTTGGAACCAGGCACCTCACGGAGTGTCGTATGGTACTCTAATGATGGAGTAAGCTCAGAAATTAATCAAATGTGCCTGATTATGGGTGAAAGTTGCGAAAAGCCACGCACAGACGCACGTCCGCAGCGCGCACACGTGTAAAATCGAGCCAGCGACTGTGGCTACGGCTGTGGTTACTCGGTTACTCTACCATAAAAATCCAGGTACAGTAACCAAAGCTAAAGTCATTGTCGAGAAGAAACGTCCAAATTGGTATTGACCTATTACAAAATTTGTATATATTGCAAAAATAATTTAAATTTTATGTGTTATCCGAGTTATTCATGCAGCCAAAAGCCGGATTGCTTGTCTGCGCCACCTACTAGAGATAACACAAAGTTGCGGAAAAATCATCGCCGCCATTGATTTGGAAACTCTGGAAACGGAGTAGCGGGTTCTCTTCCGCAAGCTGATCGCCGTAAAGTTTTATTTTGTGGCAGCACCCCGTGACAGCCGCTGCAGAAACCCGCCTTTCTCCAATGCCCCGAAGAGGCAAGCGGAGACGACAGTGCACTTGAATCGCCGCCGCAACAAGCTCAGCCATGAAACGGGGTTGCGGCGGTCCGCAAACTGTGCGCGTCGACGTCAAACACGGTTCGGCCCCAAACCGGACCATCTTGGGAACTTCCTGCCTACTTCTCCCGAAATAATCGTCCGGGACGTCGGGGAAGGAAAGAGAAAATACGCGACACTCGCAATGGTCGAAGTGCTGCCGATCATCGTGTGCGGGACCATCCTTCACATCGCCGTCGGAGGTAAGCTTCACTCCGGATGCTGGTCCGCGAACCGTACAGTGCGCGGTACGCCGGGCTTCGCGCTGTTACTACCAGGGAATTTCTTTTCTTCACGGTCGTCCGGTCGCTTTCTCGGTGCGTCCAAAGACAGATTAATCGGTTACGTGTCGCCGCACTTGCGAGCTCGCATCAGGCGGCTAGTCGATAGTGAGGACAGCGGGGATGTGTATGTTTGGGGTATAAACATAGCGTTGTCAATGCGTGTCACGTTTTTTTTTCTTCCGTGTCCCCCTTCAACAGGCGCCCGGGGAGTGAACCAGTCCCTCCCGATACCGACCGGCCTTTGCAGTCTTTCGTAAAACCCTGATCGGGCGATTGACTCTGTTTCGAGTGGACGTCGCACCGAACGCGAAAGAAAATTCAACAAAAAGACGGGGGGGCAAGAAGCGCGCCGCCGTCGAGGGAGGTGTTCAGCCGAGCGTAGGAGGTCACTGCGGAAGTGCAGCCGCCTAACCTGGATTTCTCGCGTTGTGAACAAAAGGGGGAAGACGAGCCATTGTTTGGGGCCGGCTGTATTAAAATTGGAGGGCCATCTCCGAGGGCGTGCCTGCCGGGAGACCTTGGAGAGAGTCGAGCCGCCATCGCGCGGTTCAAACCCTCCCACCGTTGAGACCATAGCGTGGTCACTGTCCGGTAATAATCTCACCGTCGCTCACAGTCTGGTGAAGTACAGAAAAGGGATCAGAGTCAGTCAAACACACGTATTGAGGTTTAAAGCACCTACCGAGGTCAAATGACTTTTTGCCTTCGCGATATGTTTCCTTTCCGCAACCAAAAACGAGAGTAATTTTATTTTCAGAAATAAAATTATTATCATTAATTAAATTAAATGGCACCATTAAAGGGACACTGACACCCACAAAAAAAAAGTTTATTCTTTTGTTAGGGGACTTATTATGTTGTCAGAGGACTACCCAATCAATATTTTGCTAAAGCGTCACATATATTTTTAATAATGTCAGAAAACGCAACTGCTCAGAAACCGAAACTGGACTATTGAGAGAGAAATCTAGAGGAGGAGAGTGTTGCCAAAAGTCACGTGGCTGTGCAACTTTTCTTTTTTTCAATCAACATATTTACGGTTTTTTAGAAGCCACAAAAAAAAATATTGGTATCATATTTCATTTATATATTTTGTATTGAATGTGTGCCTTCGATGACCCAGGACTTTCATTATCTTTGGTGGTTGTGTCTTGACCATAGAAAACGGCACGTGACCCCGGAGGAGAGAGTGTGCGCTACTCAAACCCGCCAGTTCTTCATCAGCGGTTTTCGGGCAGAAAGAAAACGAATATCGAGTGGCAAATTGTGGTCTGGGTAGTTGGGCTCTCATATGTCATGTACAAATAAAAACGTTGGCGAGCATAAATACCCTGTCAGTGTCCCTTTCAGTTGACAACCGACTGTATACTATAAATGGTGCATCATCGAAAATATCGGTCAATTAAAGAAACATACAGATTATATGTGTGCAACTATATGTTTTTCTAAACTCGAGGAACTAAGTTAAAAATTTAGGTGTGTGTGCAAACCAAATAAATTATACAACTGTGGACATTCGTTTTGGCATGCTGAAATTTCAGGTTCTTGTTCGAATCATAGAGGATCAAATTCTTAGGAAGTCCGAGTCTCAAACCCCCTATATTCCATTAATTAATTAATAGAAGGGGAAAAAAAAATAAAAAACGAAGATTACATAAAAACAAAGAGGGCAAAGGCAGGATGATTCCTGTAACATTACCATAGGGAAGACCGTTTGTCTCCTTTAGACATCTGTGGCAAACATGTTGCAAATTTTACTCTTCTCCACCAGCAGGTTTTTCTCATCTTAGAGTAGCTTGTGAACCGCTGTAAACACGTGTGACATAGCGCTTGTCCTGTATACTTCTTGTCCTTGTCTTTTTTGCGCTATTTTATATGTTTAACCTGCGACACAGGAACGTCCGACGTGGAATGGGACCATCTGATAGCCTTTGGGCCCTCAGGCAAGGTTGTTTGGTGACACGCTTGCAGCCACCCCAATGGGTGTCCTTGTGAGGACAAATTGCATTAGCAAGAACTGGTACCGCTCCTTTCGTGACCCCGTTATTGGAGGGACTGAAATTATTGTTTTGCTTTGGCCGTCTAGTGCTGGAAATAAGTGCTTCACAGAATAGCCACCAAGCAGCTCCCTTACACGTGCTGGTCTTCACAGAAAGTGCATTGACGAGGCTCGCATTGTTTTTCTTCTTCAACTACCCATTTTATTACCAACTGGATGGTTGCACCCCTCAATAACAAGGAGGGAAAGTAATTTTATTGGTTGTTTGTGTCTCAAAACGACCACAGTCTTTGTATAAGACTAGCATAATAAATGTTAAAGCTTTTTTTTTTTTTAAGTTGTTACTTTATTATGTTAAACTTTTACCAACTCGCCCAGTTCAACACGTTGTTACAGTTTATATGAGACACTTAGGTACAAAATACAGCATTCTCACAAACAGCTATACATTCATAACATGCATACATTCATGCATACAATCTCATAGAAAAGGTTTAAAAACAGTATGGTAGCTATTTGTGCAAGAGTGATTCAACCTCACAATTAAAATGTTTCTAATTAACAAAAATACCCACAGAGTTACTGGAGATGTCATTAAATGTAAATTGCATGCAGAGAAATGGGACATAGCTTCTCCTGATGAAAAGGATAAAACGGACAGGCACGTCTGCTAACACGGATAGGTTCATGGCAATTCACAGAACATAATATAGCGTAACCAAGTTGACCGTGAATCACTCTATTAAAACACAATACGTCTTGCTCAACTCTTCTGCTTGATAAAGACTGTAAGTTGCAGATTTCTAAAAATGTAGGCATAATCATAAAAACACTGTCTAAACAAATACTGATCATAAATCATACAAATGAGCCTCTTCTGAACATGTTCAATTTGTTCTGATTTGGATAATGTAAGATTGTTCCAAACAACACTGGCAAGCTCAATCCTGGAACGAATGAAGCTACAAAAAAGACGAATAATACATTAGGGATTTGTAAACTCCTTCGTCAAACGGTAAATCATGCCCAAAGTTCAATCAGAGCTTACAACCTGGGATACATTAAAAGAAAAAAGAAAGATGGCTATCAAAATATACGCCAGATTCACGAACTGTGGTGATGCGTAAAATCCTGGCACTGGATAATGTAGTCAACGCTTAGAGGTCGGATGCTAATTTCTGTTTTGCACCTAATGAAACCGGAATGTTAAAAAATATTAAACATGATCCACAAAATCTGCTAATGACTATTTTAAATGGATAGCTATATTTTTCGTTCCAAACGGTCGATTCTAGCGAGCGTTCGAAGAGCAGCCATCGGAAAGTGCGATGCGTCGCTGGAAATCCAGTGCCTCCAACGCGTTCGTGATGTCACATTTACAACTACACGAGCATGGCTACAGGGAGGCTGGCGTGGTTGTGGGCTTCGCCACTTGGTGGCATCAATGCGTTACAACCTGGCCGTTCAAGGTGGCCAATTACTGGTTCTGCAATGCAAGCCAAGGCGAAAAGGTGACTCACCTCCGCTTGAAACTCCCTGCTCCACGCAGGAGTTCAATAGGTGCTGGAGAGAAGAACACTCTGGTTTGGCCATTTGTGACAGCCTATATGCCCTCAGGGACTGGGGCCGTACTTCTACGAAGCGGAGCTGCGTTTATGGGAAGCTCCACGTAATGACATTCGAGAACATCCACCAGTTGCAATCGAATAATCGGTTTATTCGTTTAAAAAGATGTTTTGGTGTCTTTTCGAACAAAAATTGGTGTACCCGGTGTGCCCACAACGTGGTTGACATTGAGACGACAAAATAGGTGCTAGAATTTCGTTGCAGTACGCCGGGCGAAAGGAGAATGGGTGGTTGAGAAGAAAAGGAGTGGGAGGAGCCTCACAGCATTCAGATGATTACATGGCTAGGGTTCTCTAGTTTCAAAGCTATCTAGCTTTGAAAAAATATTATAATACTTTGGTAACCTTAATTTTTTTAATATTGCGCTGATCTTTGTGTAATTACCTTCTCGATTATGTGCCCACTATGCAGTTGACTCTCCGCAAACACCTGGTCGTTGAAACAGAGGCTGATGCCCATTCCACGCTCAACGGATGCGAAGCGTTTATTTGTTTGCTGCCACCTCACGCAGAGGAGACGGAAGAGGGTGTCCCCCCCGCCCGGGAGGGCGAGGGCTCTTCGAGCTGCGTGGACCGCCTGGGGGGCCTGGTGGGGCACGGGGACCGCTACACGCCCGGGGCAAGGACCCCTGCGAGCGGTGCACCTGCCAGCGGGGGCGCCCCGACTCGTGCTCCATCACCTCGTGCTACCCGCCCGCCCAGTGCCACGCCCCCTACCTGCGGGGCTCCGGGGAGTGCTGCGACTATGCCTGCAACGGGACCACCCTGGGCTCGCCCGACGGTGAGCGCCGGCTCTCCGCTGCCTGCTGCGGGTTTAGACCTCCCGGACAGAGTGAGGGCTCTGTGGGGGAGCTCGTCTCCTTATTCTCTACCCGCGACAGACTAGCGTAATTCGTGCGATGCTGTCAAAGCTGCTTGCACTAATGACACGCAAGACGAAGCCACGTGTTCGTGCAGCTGCATGGGACTGCTGTCTGCACGAAACTAATGCCCCCATTACAAACCCGATATGAGGAGCGATAAAAAATCAGACACAACACACAATGTCTCAGTCAAGTTATCCACCAGCTTGCCTGTGTTTTTGCCCCTATTACGCGTGAAAGTTAATGTCATTTCATCGAATAACGTTCTGGCGATCGGCGTGCGGCACTCCTGGCATGGCACATTCCATGCAAGTTGCTTGTTGTTAGGGTCGCGAGCTGATTCGCCGTTCGTGCAGATATTGAGTTGGGGTGGTTAGGTAAAAGATTGAAAAATAAAGGTAACGGCCTACGGGAGACAATATATTCGATGCATGCTACCAGGAGCAGTGATGCTAACCTACATTTTGGTCCTGGTACGTACCGTGGATAGCTAATAACACTTTTTGCAAGTTTGATTGCTCGGTTTGTTCGAGTGCATAGATTTAAGTTTGGAACTTGGTATTATGATGCGAACATGGGCACGAATTGTTGAACTTGGGCAGAAATAATGTTTGAGAATGAAGCCCGCCGCAAACTTTGTGCGTCGGAAAGGCCCTCCGTTAGAGTATAATCCAAAGACGGGATTAGCGCACAATTTTCGATTCCCATCCAAATGCACTTGTCAACCCTCGGTGTAATCGGTCATCGTGAAAACTCAGCCGGCTTGGAGTGCCTCTGCGGTAACAGACTCTCCGATCGTTGCTGTTGAGGCGGCACGGAGGAGAGTGTGGCATTACTCCATCAACTAAGGCTGCCCCTTGTTTGGCACACGCCGCTTGGAACAGGTCGCCGAGTGCGGTTGCTCGTTGTCGTCTCAAAAGAGGGACTCGAGTATCGGCCGGTACAGGTGCCTCCGTCAATTGCTTTCGGAACAGTGAAAGGACAGCGATGACAGAATCGCAGGGTCAATCTTCAAATTCGTATGACATCCGGCTCGAGGCGTAGATAGGTCGGTCACTTCAGTGGTGACTGACCAACAGCAGATGGAGAATGTCAGTTCTCCATCTGCTGTTAGTAGACTATTTCAATAATCGCCTGTTGCGTGTTGTCATCTTTGTCACCTGGGGTGTAGAACATATTTTGAACATCCGCAGTAGCTGTCTTCTGTGGCGGACGCTGCGCTTTCGTCCACAGCCGAGGAGCCTGGCATTTCTTGCCCGGGTGATAAGCGATGAAAATGTGTATATGCAACCGGTAAATGCTTCTCTCGGCTAGCCCTGTAGTGTGGTTTTTACGTGACGTACGACTCGCAGTTGCATCTGTCGTCGCTGTCGTTCAGTTTTAGTGAAGGCAACTGACACAAATATGTGAGCCAACGTTGTGTTGAGCTTGATTAGGAATGGATAAGAAAAGGGTAGGTCAAAATACATTCCTTGGTATTACCCTTTCCTAATCCCGTACATTTACCAGTGTGCTAATTTCCTCGGTATAGTGTGAACATGTTCATCATGTACGATAACCCGAGGCCGGAGATGGTACATGGCGCACTTTAAGGCTCTGTGCATTGTGATCCTCATTTTTGGTTGTCACAGTTTTGGCCTTTCTCGTGTGACACAAAAATTTTCAAACTTTCTCAGGTCCTTGGTTCTCTCTTTATGTCACTCGCTCTCTCGTCAAGAAAGTAGAAGGTGTTACTTTGTAGTGAAAGAAGCTTCACACATAACAAGTAGTGATGTTCCTTGTGATGGTAGCAGCTGAACTGTGCTATGTGGAGTCTTTCGCTTTATGGTATACTCCGTTCACCCTTAAGCTGAGACTACGGTGGGAGCTACGTGCCCGCCGGAGCGATTGGCCGCCTCCCCTATTCGCTTGACCCTGCTCTCTGTGCGTGGGTATGGCCTGGAGCGTGATGATGTGGCGAGAGAGTCATATGACTGGTCTAACGAGGACGTAGCGTTCCACTGCAGTCTCAGCTTAGGGGTGAACAGAGTATAGGTTGGATCACATCTGCTTTTATCAACTCCAACTCCAAGAGATATAGCCATCATTTCCATACATTCGTCATAATATGTTTCAATCTTATGAACGAAGAAATAATCTCAAATACAGATGAAATAGATGTCTGCAAACTACTCATTCTTGAACACCTTTTGAAGGAGTAAAGATTGACAGTTGCAAAGCTTCAGCGCAGGCATGCCCTAATCGATATGCACGATGGCCATGTGAAAGATGTCATTCTGCACACTTTCCAGTAACTGCAGGGACGTTCAACCAAAACCATCTTTTCAAAGGGAAAAACAGTTGAAGAATCTCCGATCATGGCTGTTCTTACCGATCCGGTATTTGCATAAAATTCAGGTCGTGAGCTTGGTCATGATAATGTGGTATCTAAAAAGTAAAGAACTTTGCTCGAAGTTGGAGTAAGCTCTCATTCAGTATGTCATGTATCAGCTGGTGGCCAAGAGATGACGTTGCCAGGCGTACGCACTTACCTGTGCTTTTCAAGAAAATGAGCCTGGTGCATGGTGCGGGTGCACGGGCATTGGGATTCGAGGCGCCATTAAAAAAGCGCAACACAATTGGACGCTACTCTGTGTTGTGCTTGGGCTCCGACCGAGATACACTGGGGCTTCTTCCAGGATACATGTTGCAGAACAAACAATTTGCTACATCTCACAAATCTCACAGATCACGGCATCTCTCAGGTCCTAACGCATCCATAGCTCCGCTGTCTTTGTTCTGCGTAGCGATTTTTCTACTGTGTGTGCAGCAGCCAGGTTCAGACATTGTGACATAATATCTGTAACATCCTTTGTACTTATCTCCAACATCAATATGCCCCTCCAGCAGAGAAAAGCAGACGTCTAGTTTGTTGCGTAGAAATGCCTGTCGAGACCTTATCAAGGGATTAGTTTGCTCAGAATTTGGAGGGTTGTGACTGCATCTCTGTTACGTGGGAATAGAAGATGCTCCCTTAACCGAGTCTTACATGAATGCCGTCCCCCACGTTCTCTTTGCTGACAGGCTCGGACGTTCTGAGTGCCACCAACCTGGGCCTGCGGCTGGTGGCCAGCACGGTCACCTCCTTCCTCATTTTAGCGCTGTTGCTCTTCATGATTCATCGGCTGCGCAAGCGCCGCCTGCTCGTGATGATACGCAGTGGGTGCCTCTCCTGCCCCTCCTTCCTCTGAAGCGCTCTCACTTTGGTTCTTTTACCAAGTTTGGCATAAACCCGACTGGCACTACAGTGACCTTATCTTTAGTTGCCAAAGCTTGTACGATGTCGTGTATGGTAATGGCTGTATGGAGTAACGCGGAACATTGTACCAAACTCTTTACAATTTTCATTTATTTTCTCTCTCTTTCTCTTTTTGCACGAAGTTCACTTAGCATAGTTTTAAATAACTATTTTTTGTTGTGTTTTTGACATTGACTGTTGCTTGCTTCGTGGTTGCTTCACGCAGGATTCCCAGCTCCTTCCGCTCATGTGACAGGAATTGGATATGGTTGCACAAATTGTATTGTAAAGGTGGCAGATTTACTCAATGTTTTATAGCTGACGAGCCCTTTAACGTTCAGGTTAGCGACCATTCATATATGGGTGCTGGTGGTCAATTACTCGCAAGTCAAGTTTATTTAGTATTTCTTTAGTCGGTTGTCTTAAATGCCCACTGCCAGGCATTGCATATGGGGGAGCTGGTGATATAATAACACGGAAGAAACACGGGAGGCACTGTCGAGATGGCATAATAGAAGAGCTAGACAAACTTTGTGAAAGGTGAAATATTAAAAAACTAACCTTTACATCTGTTAAGAAAAAAAAAATTATGGCAAACTCAGAAAATGGAAGAGAGGAGGATCATTTGACAAAGACAACAAGGGTAAGACATTCTTCAAAAGAATTTATTACGTAATGTCGGAATATCCCGAGATTGGTGGCACAACCGCGTCATCGCGAAGAGAGTTCCAGGCCCTAATGGCTCTACATATGGTTGAATTATTGGAGAGTGGGGTTTCAGATATTCGACAGGACTGCTGCTCGTACAAGAAAATGTTCTTTGTGGGTGAAAAGGATGCTCCTGTACCTCCAGGCTGTGGTTGTGAAATGGAACAGAGAAGGGAGACGTCACAGTGAGTTGCAAAAGGAGGAAAACAATGCCGGCCAGCTAACCCTTGGGCACAGCGTGTGAAAGGCTCGTGCGTCCTTCGCTACTGTTGTCGCACTCGTTTGTTTAGAGTGCTCTGTCCGAATTTAAGCCACACACAGAACAACTGCATGTGCATATCAAATTGCGGTGCTGTCTCTGCGGGACTTTACAGCTACTACTTCTTGGGTGTTTAGTCGGCACTTTTTCCTTGTTCGTGTCGTTCGGGTTTCGCAATTCGATGATGGCTGCTTGCAAGAGATGTGGGTGGCCTGTATCCGTGCTCGAAGTGCCATATGGTATAGTTTTACCTCCTATGCCTAATTTTATTACTTCTTCCCTGTTTGCATTTTAATGCGAATAGCATTCTTTGGCTACTTCACGCACTTTTCGTCTATGTATCTATCTGGCTATCTAACCTCTTACGCCGCGGGTCGATAAATAAATAAAAAAGACCGGCTCCGGCTAGGATTCGAACCGTTGACCCTTTGATCAGCAGGCAGACGCGCTAACCACAGAGCTATGAAGGCAGAGTCAATTCAACGCACTTCTAAACAATTGTTTATATCTTTACCAGGGACGCGCTACAGCGCTGTCACAGCTCTGGTGCGCGCGCATTCCATGCACGAGGGCTGCCATTCCGCTCTCGTGAGGCTGAGCACGGCCGCTAGCTCACCCTCTCCCGCGCTCGGGAGAGGGTGATGTAGCGGCCGTGCTCGGCCTCACGAGAGCGGAATGAGCCCTCGTGCATGGAACGCGCGCGCACCGGTAGCTGTGACAGCGCTGTAAAGCGCGTCCCATGGTAAAGATATAAACAATCGTTTAGAGTACCGTTGGTTGAGACTAGCCGAGACGCCAGAAAGTCTGGTCGGTACCATTTTGAGTGTTTGTGCGTATGGCGCGTGCTTTGCTCGCCTTCCTAAGTGACACAAACGCACGTGCTGGGCTGCGGAGATCGTGCGCAGGGCTGTAGAAAGTGTCAACAAATTTAGAATCGCCTCAAGAGTGGGCTGGCGTATCTAGAGTGTGCCGGCCACCTGATCGAACGCGCATAACTCCGCAGACCGTTTGATGCTATTCGCATTAACGTAGATAATCATTCCCAAAGGATGGGTTCTGCTGATTTTTTTCATTAAGACATTCAGTGGCATAGCTGCTTCTGGGCATCTAGGAAGTGGAAGCATTTTCCAGGAAAAAATGAACCAGATCTGGCGATTTGAAACAATTTTATTATCAAATTTAGTCCGGCTCGAGCACTTTTTCATAGTTTAAAAGACACACTCGTGAAGATTTTGAGGCGATGAAAATGCTAGCCAGAGCTACCATACTCACTAAGCTGATTGCCTGTTTTTGACCTTGCAAAGCGTTTTTTGTAACCGGAGTGCAGCGAAGGATTATGTACAGGAGCAGTGGCGTCACAAGGGGGGGGGGACCGCCTTGGGTGCAGCGCTCAGGGGTGTCGCGGCGGGCCACGAGAGGGGGAGGGGAGTCGCGGCGGGCCACGCGAGAGCGGGGGGGATGTCGCGGCGGGCTGTTGCCCCGGGTGGCGCTGACCTCGTGACGCCACTGTACAGGAGAGAGCGTCGTGCTTTGGAGAATGCCATGCCACGCACGCTCCTGCGGATAAAACTATGGCACCACGCTTGCTCTTATCGCTCCAGCTTGCTTGCGGTGAGACAGAGTCGTCCCTTGCCTCCCCAAGTATCGTGCCTGCAATGCGTCTTTGACCGGTGCGTTTAGTGTCCTACTCCACTCACGCGTCAAAAGTGGCCCTGAAGTGACAACAGATGATCGCGTGAAAGCCGGCATGTCACGCCGTCGGATATCTCGATTCCGGCGGTTGGTGCTAGAGGCTCCTGCAAGAAGTAAGAGCAAGCGTCGCCGTCGTCGCGGTGTTTCAACTCCTGGTTACCGACGCTTCTTTCGACTAGAGCTACAGAGCGACTTGCAGCAGAACACGCATCTGTCACATCCACAACCGCTGCTGTGACACTGCCAGGGTCGTGGTTGGCGGCAGCAAGACACTTTGACGATGTCACATGGATATCGAGGGGCCACTTTCTAGGACACGCCGGTCGGCGACTCGTTGCGGGCACTGTGCTCGGAGGGCTCGGAAGCGGCCCCGATTGAGTGAGCGGCGGGTGCGCAGGGCTGAACGGCTGCCGGGCGGCAGCGGACCTGGAGGACGCCTGCCTGGCGCGGCAGTTGGCGCTGGACGACCGAGGGGCTTCCTGGTGGGCCGCGAGCACCTGGCCCTGGGGCTGGGGGCCTCTGCCCGGACCCCCGCCCCCCTACAGCTTCTGGAAGCCCCCGAGGCCTACGTCCCGCCTGGGGAGGCTCCGCCCCCGTACGAGGCCCCCGGCGCCCCCGCCCCTGCCGCCACACGACGACGCCCACCAGGTGGGGTCAGCGTGGTAGTCCAGCTGCCGTACCAATGAATCGCCGTCCGTGGTCTAGCCAGGGGAGGCTCATGGGGCTTCAGCCCCTCCTGAAACCCAGCTGACCCTATACACGTTTCCAAGAAACACTCGACCCCAGGGGCAGCAAACCGTTTTCGGGCCCAGTCACTGGGTTTGAGGCTAGACTCTCACCGGCGCCCCTGCTAACCCTAACCGAGTGGAGCTGTGATTTCGATAGGCGCAGCCTCCGTAGGCGCACTTTCAAACAATGCTGGCGGCTAAATTCTCGTCTTTTCCCGCTGTATTTTGTGTTTCATGGTGCACGTATTTTCCCGAGGTCATTGAGAAAGCATTGTACCACATTTGAAAGAAGAAAAAAAGCAATAAAAACCTATAAACTATTTTTGTTGGGTACGCACGCGACAGAACGAATGCGACTTGAATGTATAGTTCTAGTTTTTGTGTTTGTTTTTTACGATAAGTTTTGACGGCTCCGCGCGATTCGCCGCATAACAAACGACGAATCGCTTAGCTGTCAAAAATAAATTACAACAGAAGAGAGCCAAAAGGCATGCATTTTTCACGCTCACAAATAACGTGTTTACCGATGGACAGGACACGGACATGCAATTTAGAAAGTGTTAACATTCGAACAATATATTGTACGTACCATACGATGCAGCGTTATCCGAAAAGAATTTATTTGAGAAGGATCTCAAATAACAGAGTCAGAGTGGACGAAAGCCACATCTTGACGATCGGACGGAATCCAAGATGACTTCGTTTTGGGGCACGTTTCGTGGAGAGCTTCCTTTTTCACAACAGCACCAAGTCAAAGGAACGAACGCGACTGACCCGTTTCTCACCCCAACCCGGACAACTATTTTTGGAGTTGAATGAGGATTTTACGCGGATTATCTCTGGGAGGGGGAGAACAATGTTCGCAAAATCGCGTCGAGGGTCGTTCGACGTCCTCCACTTCCTTCGTTTCCCGTGAATGTCAAGCAGAAAAGCTCGAATGGCAGGCACTTACCAACCTTATTTCTCACAATGGAAGATAACACAGAAAGGGTGCACAGCACGCATAAAAAAATTAAGTGGAAACTTTCAAGAGGGGCGAGAAAACGTCGAATGCAAAACAGCAAAAACACAGGTAGAGAACCGCGCTGAGCGGGTCTTCACAGCTCCAAGAGAGTGGCAGAAAATTTCTAGCTGATAGAGGGCGCGCGAGTCGCACCAGCCGCATCAGCATCAGCAACATGGCGGCGGCCTAGAAGCGTTTTTTGGAAATGTGTATATATACGCCTGCATTTTGACCCCCCTCCCCCCCCCTCCCCCCCTTTTTCCGCACCCTATGTCATGAACATCCAAGCCACATCAGCCCCCCCAGAAAAGATTTCTGGATACACCACTGATCGCGTTTCAAAAATAAAATAGTCTCGACCGTGAAATCATCAATTCATCCGTGTTTTTTTTTCGTTTTACGAGGTGCCTGTCAAGGCCCGTTCACACTCTTGCGACCTCTTAAAGGGCAACTCCGCTTCATTTTTGATATTTCGAAAACTATGCAGCCCTCTTCAGTATCATATAGGAAGACCCCATGTCAAATATTACGATCTAATTCCGTCTATATATTTAATAAACTGGCCAGCAAACTTTCAAATGACCCAAGTCGGCGAAATCTGTCAACTCTAGCGTGCGACGTGAGGCGCAATCGTCAGCGCAGTCAATGCGACGGAGTTGGAGCGGCAAACGTTGAACTACTATGTCAGAGGCATGACTACGTCATTCTCACGTTTTGTTTGTTTCTACTTCTCAGAGTGAAATTGAACGATGACGTCATGAGTTTCTCCTCCCTGTGTTGGCTCTACGGCGTCCACATGATCACCGTTACGCGGATGCACTAGTTTGCGCTGCCCTGCGCGTTTATCGCATGTCCGGTTTCTCCGCTCCCCCTCTCCTCGTTCGTGTTCTCCCCTTCCCCCTCTCACCCGGGCCATCACCGTCCACGCCATGCGAAGCGACCTGCCTGCGTCGCGTGTCCTGTACCTCGCCCCCACGAACGTCACAAGACCACGTGGTTCGACGTGACGTGGCCATGACTCTGATGACACGAGATCAATGTTGCCTGGACGCAACCGAAGTTTCGGTTTCGGTATCAGCTGATGTTTAAATTGAGATTACACAAATAATATTCCACATTTCGCGAGTCCGAAGACGTAGAGCTGTTTAGTAGTGCTTTGTGAAATGGAATCACACGTAAACCTAAACCTGGGTTCCTTAAAGGGATGCTGAACCGAAATCTGGATTCCACAAAACACGCGGCAAAAGCGTGCAACGGGATGCTACAAACACCAAAACATCACTCATACAGCGATATCTCAAACGGATGACCGTATTGTTCAAGAAAAGGAGGCGCATTTGACAGGTTTGTTGACGTCATGTTTCTCCGAGAAGGAGAGGGAACGGCCTCGCGTCTTATCAGCCTCGCCGCCTTGAGGGAGCGAAGCGAAGAGAGGAGGAAACTAGATACCTTGACGTCACGCGCCTCGTCGGCCTTGTTCAATCTCGACCTCTTTTCCTCAAAATATGGCCGTCCATTCGAGATATCGCGCCTTTTGAGTAGTGTTGTATGGATTGTAGCGTCCCGCCTACATCTCCTGCATTGTTTTTCTGAAATCCAAATTTCGGTTCACCATCCCTTTGAGGGGAGACACTACCCAGAAAAAAAAATTTCTGCAAAAAAAGTTGATTTTGAAAAATGACATATTTATATCCACCAACATCCAGATAGTATTCCCAGAAAGTTTAATTAGTTTACACTGCATAGTTAATTTTTTATAAATTATTTTCTGTCCACCGAATCTAAAGAAAAGGTAGGGTTTGGAGCACTTTGAACGCATTTTTATCCATTCCACTTTTTGGTATAAATTCCATTTTAGTCTATCTATTGTTTGGTAATGGCAATACAGAGAAAGCTCGTTCTTCACTTTTCCTGACTGAAGCCTAATAAGGAATGCGGCTATGGAATTCTTTTGTCACTTTACGGATATCTTTTATAAAAAATGTTAACATTTTGTCGAAGACACAGAAGACCAAAAAGTTGACCAATTTTGCAGAAGAGAAAATTGATAGAAATAAATTTGTTTTTTACAAAAATCTTTTCATGGCCGCAGCCTCTAGGCATCCTGCTACATATCTAGCGAATAAAAATCTTGAATATTGTGATAGTTTTCCAACGATAGATTAACTAAACAATGTAGTCGTGTGTTGCTGATAGAAGCTGCTCTAATTTCCTTCCTATTTAACCGACAGAGCTGAAATTTTGTTATACACCATCTAGCATGACCACCAGCGTACTCTGTAAATTTCATTAATTTTCAGACAAGGGTTCAAAAGTTGACCCTCCCAGGGGGTGTGTCCCCTTAAAACCTCTTACAACGAGAGGACATACTAGCGCCATCTATTAGGCAGCAGTGTAAACTTGGCGGTCCGGCATATTTACTATTTCTCTCGCACATTATTCTTTCTTTCTTGGCTCGAAAAACTTTCGTATATGTCATAAACGAGCCTTTCTTATAGGTTATACGCACATTTGACCTCGGAAATCCCGCAAAACCGTCGCTCTTGTGAAATGCATTTCCAGGGTCACCGCATAGATGGCGCCAGCATGCCAATTGTGTTCTCTCGTCCTAAGAAATTTCAAGAGGTTTTATAAAATCTCGTCTTTCTCGGTCGTACTTCGGTTGCAAGAGTGTGAACGGGCCTTTAGATGTACAATTATAAACATTTTGTTCTTACTTTATTACACATATATTCTTGTATTTTTTGCAAAATGTGTATTCAAATCGTGTAACGTCCTTACAAGAATATCCTCTGGCGATGTAGGTATCTGAACGAATAAATAAATAGATGGCAGCGTGCCCCGAGTCGATCCGTATGTTTGACGAAGTATTGGGTCGGCTCGAGAGGACGTCCGGGAGTTTTCCGCTGCTCGTCATTGAACCGTCATTAAGGGAGTGCCACAGCTCGTTACGCAAATTGAATTGAAAGACTCCGGTGATTTTTTTAGAGATTTTAGGGTCTCGTGGAAACATACTTTGCCGGCAATGAGCGTAGGCCGGTTATTTAACGACGTGGCTCATAGACGGCATTGGTTCTCGGTTCCACTTGACCGTGTCGTGCCGTGCAAGCCAACGACGGCCATCGTTACCTACGAAGAGCGGTGTCGACTCTTTTTACTTCAACCGCGTGCAACAGACGGTTGTCTTTTATCGAATTTACGAAAAATTGCTTTTAACTTTTGAAACGTTCGCATCTCGTAAGCGTCTTCTTTGCGAGAAAACAAAGCGGGCAGTCGCGTCGACGCCACGAGGCCACAAACCGGTGTTCCGTTCCCCGCCGAGCACGGAGTGCGGAAAAGCGAAAAAGAGTATCGATGTCCCGAGCCCGGCCTTCGAGTGCCCTTATAGTCACTTGCTAATAGAGAACGGCAGGGCATTTCCTTTGAGCGCCTAACCTCACGCGTCAGCTTTGTGCCTTCCACTGCACTTTGGCTGCTCGAGGTGCACGAGACGCTGGAGCATTGCCGAAAGTAGAAAGCTTGCGTTGGAGGCGGGAAAGCCGAAGCTCCTTCCTGCCGTTCTCGCCTCATTGGCGGCCGTAGCCGAGCTCTTTGCGAATGGGAGCTTCGCGCGAGCCGAGTCTCTCCTAATTTTCGCACTCCGTGTGGCCGCAGCCGTGCGACCAGGTGTCGAGGATCACGCAGACGACGCCCCTCTGTGCGAGGCGGCCTCCTCCTCGAGCAGCAGCAGCGAGGGGGCGGAGCCTGGGGCGTGGCCAACCGCCAGAGGGCCATCCGGTCGGACGCCTACTACGAGGACGGGCCCCACGTCACGGTGGTCCGGGTCGGGAAGCCGAGGGCGGCCGGCCCCACGGCCGCGTGCTCTCCCAGTGCGAGCCCCACGGGCGCCGGCTCGTGCAGGACGGCGACAAGCGGCTCAGCCTACAGGTGCGTCACGTCAGTTCGTTTGCCCGACCGCTCGTGCTTTGGGCCCAGAGAATCCTCGTCGAGGGCTGCGAGGAAAGGAAAAGAAGAAATGAGCAAATAATAAAAGTGCAGGGGGACTTAGAAAAGAATGGCATACTTTGTTTCCCCTTAAAGGGTAACCTTTAAGAAGAAAGATTTTTTTTTAAACAGCCTAATTGGAATAAGCATGTCGCAAAACAAATTCTCCGCAAAAAGTAAAAAAATTTTACCGCAATATTGCGCGAGACTGATTTAAGTTTGCGGCTAACACTATCACTAACACCAGTTGTCGCAGGTTTTAGTGATAAGAAGCGACGCGGGGTTTTTGGCTTTCATAGCGCGGTTTGTGACTTTCGTTTACCTGGGGTGTTCTCTTTGCTTTTGTAGGGCGTTTGCTTTCTTAGCATACTTTTTTTTTTGGTTGCGCGTGCAAATGCTAATTTTTTGTAGATGTCAGTTTCTGTAAAGCGGCGCCGTTGCTCTGTAAAGTGCTGCCAGATTAGTGATTGCGACAGCGATCACAAGCAGGTGTCATCCAAGCGCCGAAGGCTCGGGAGGCTCAGGCGGTGCGCCGTCTTCGTTGCTGGCAGCCGTCCTTCACGGCGTATTTTCGTATGGCCAAAGACCCAGTTGCTCATAGCGGCCAAGAAGCTGACGCTTCCATTCAGGGTCCATTTTGCACGCAGTTCGCACAGAACGCAGAAGCTACAAAAGGTTGTGGTATGCACACAAGACGCTGCGAAAGTTGAGACGCTGCGTACGTCGTTCAACTCCGCAGCCAAGTTAATCCAAGAGCAGGGGTGGGGCATACTTCTCCTCCACATGGGGTGAAAGAGCGAGAGTTTCAAATGTGGACAGGTTTTGACTCTGACTAAATTACGTGCTGTGGGATAAATATTGCTAAAAAAGAAAAGATTTTTTTCGCAGAAAATTTGTTTTGCGACATGCTTGTCCTAATTAAGTTGCTAAAAATATATATGGGTGGTTTCATTTGAAATCGAACACGCTTGTCGGGGTGGGTCTTTCGATTTTTTTTGAAAAAATATATGTAATTGCCCCGTTTCTGGAAAGAACAAAACCGCTTTTCAAAATTTTTTAAAAAAATATTTCGCTTCACGAAAAATTATTGAGTGGAGCAGGGTGAAAATCTGTTTTTGACTCCGTGATTTTTCTACCCAGTTCTGTACGCTGGTATAAATACTGGAAGCATACAAAACTCACAGTAATTTTTTGTGCTCTTGTATGTTATTTCGACTATTTTTTAGTTGAAAGGAAAATAATTTTGTATTTTTGTTTATTGAGGTAAAAAATGCCAAACATCGTCTCTTTGACAATCCGGTGACATCTTCAGAGCCTTGTAACTCATGAGTTATTATATTTGTCGCTTACCAAATACTAGGCGGGTGTAGCCCTATACATGGGCTATCGACGGGCATAAGTTTAGTTTATTTTATTTTCACTGAATTTTTTATATAAAATTTGAAATATCGTCGAAAATGAAATTTACCGATATTTTTGAACCCACTTTATTAAAAAAGGCCATTTTTTATTTCGTTCAATTTTTTTATTATTGCTGCCGATCATATGAACTTTCAATTGGCTTGATGCGATTTCCCCTTTTTTGTTGTATCTTCTCTAGAAGTGATCAGAATCACTCCCACGTGACAATGCGGTGACAACTTCAGAGCCTTGTAACTCATGAGTTATTTTATTTGTCGCTTACCAAATACTATGCGGGTGTAGCCCTATACATGGGCTATCGACGGGCATAAGTTTAGTTTATTTTATTTTCACAGAATTTTTTATATAAAATTTGAAATATCGTCGAAAATGAAATTAACCGATATTTTTGACCCACTTTATCGAAAAAGGACATTTTTTATTTCTTTCAATTTTTTTATTATTGCTGCCGATCATTTGAAATTTCAATTGGCTCGATGGGATTTCCCCCTTTTTTGTTGTATCTTCTCTAGAAGTGATCGAAATCGCTCCCGCTTTCTCAGAACGGCCAAACGCAGTTTCCGCAGGTCGGCTTCGCTGCAAAGACTATACTGCTTATTTGTGTGTTCAAATGCAGCGGTTAAATTCATTTTGATTGAGTACACTCGTGCTTGGCTACATATTGTTTTTTTCTTAATTTTTAATGATGGCAACTGAAATTCCTTAGTCCGATTGTTAGCGGTACAGCGGATGTTCCATTACCTTTATTTATTCCCAAACCAAAGCAATGTGTGCCTAGCCAAAGCGAATTTACCGTAGCCACCTAAAATAAAATCGTCAAATCGCTTTTCTATATTCCAGAAGGCTGTACAATCTCTGCATTAAGCTCGGTGCGACAAAGTGGAGAAACTAAAAGTCTACAGAGACATTAAGTGACTGCTTTCGCTGCCTTCTGTGCATGTGGGAATCGTTGCTTCTTGGCATCAGAGATGTCTTGAACAAAACCCAACACTTTTATTTTTAACTGCACACACTCGTTCAAACAGAAGGGCCACCGTCTCGGGTTCACCGCTCGCTCGCTTTGGCTCCAGTTTTCGTTCTGTCCGTCTCGACTTACCACGCTGTTGAACTTCTCGGCTGCATCCGACCGCTGCGGTACAAAGTTCAGCTCGCCCCCGCGCTCGATCGTCTCCGCAGAGGCAAGCCGATGCCGTTGTCAAAAAGTTCCAATATTGCGTTGCTCGTGAAGTGGACTATTTAAAGCACAACAACATATTGTTTTACAAGTGCATCCTAAATATATTAGCGTTAATTAATAAAAGTGTCTATTTATCGCCAATTGGTGTTTGTGTTCTGTAAAACATTGTCTTCGGTTCATGTAAACTTTTCCGTTTTCCTCACTTTGTTCTGCAAACTGCTTTTCCTTCTAAAAGAGAGGCATGTGATATAACACATTTTTGATATTCACGCTGAAATAAAGAACAGGCAATTACATGGTTATTTGAACGCACGCGACAAGACACATCATGGATTGGCGCCCGTGCCGGATGCTTCATAGGTATAACGGAGATGGGTCTGTAGCGCGAAGGGCCGGGCGTGCTGTACGTGCCTTACAAGCTGTGTATAGCACAAACAGATATATGACCCCGGTCTGGCTACATGAAGAGCTCGTTCCGCTTTCTCCGCCCTTTGTGCCCTGGCTTTAGACATCGGATAATGAAACATCCGCTGCACCGCTAACTATCAGACTAAAGAATGTCAGTTGCCATTATTAAAAATTTAGAAAATACGATATGCAGCCAAGCACGAGTGTTCTCAATCAAAATGAATTTACACCGCTGCATTTGAACACACAAATAAGCAGTTTAGTCTTTGCAGCGAAGCCGACCTGCGGAAACTGCGTTTGGCCGTTATGAGAAAGCGGGAGCGATTTCGATCATTTCTAGAGAAGATACATCAAAAAAGGGGAAATCCCATCAATCCAATTGAAAGTTAATATCATCGGCAGCAATAATAAAAAAATTGAAAGAAATAAAAAATGTCCTTTTTCGATAAAGTGGGTTCAAAATATCGGTTAATTTCATTTTCGACGATATTTTCAAATTTTATATAAAAAATTCTGTGAAAATAAAATAAACTAAACTTATGCCCGTCGATATTCCATTTGTAGGGCTACACCCGCATAGTATTTGGTAAGCGACAAATAAAATAACTCATGAGTTACAAGGCTCTGAAGTTGTCACCGCATTGTCACGTGGGAGTGATTTTGATCACTTCTAGAGAAGATACAACAAAAAGGGAAATCGCATCAAGCCAATTGAAAGTTCATATGATCGGCAGCAATAATAAAAAAATTGAACGAAATAAAAAATGGCCTTTTTTAATAAAGTGGGTTCAAAATATCGGTAAATTTCATTTTCGACGATATTTCAAATTTTATATAAAAAATTCAGTGAAAATAAAATAAACTAAACTTATGCCCGTCGATAGCCCATGTATAGGGCTACACCCGCCTAGTATTTGGTAAGCGACAAATATAATAACTCATGAGTTACAAGGCTCTGAAGATGTCACCGGATTGTCAAAGAGACGATGTTTGGCATTTTTACCTCAATAAACAAAAACACAAAATTATTTTACTTTCAACTAAAAAAAGTCGAAATAACATACAAGAGCACAAAAAATTACTGTGAGTTTTGTATGCTTCCAGTATTTATACCAGCGTACAGAACTGGGTAGAAAAATCACGGAGTCAAAAACAGATTTTCACCCTGCTCCACTCAATAATTTTTCGTGAAGCGAAATATTTTTTTAAAAAATTTTGAAAAGCGGTTTTGTTCTTTTCAGAAATGGGGCAATTACATATATTTTAAAAAAAAAATCGAAAGACCCACCCCGACAAGCGTGTTCGATTTCAAGTGAAACCACCCATATATATTTTTTGCAGTTACTTTTAAGGGGACACTGAGCTCCCAAAACATTCCCGAAATTACGATCGTTGCCCTGCCCGTCCGGCAGCTATTGGACGTTTGAAAGTGCCCGCCTAAATGCGAAACCGCACGCACCACGGGAGACGTTGCTACTTGTATATAGTCTTTGGCAAACTATCAACATTATATTAGCGCAGTGTTTCTCTTTGCTGGGGCTGTTCATAGTTTAAAATCGGACGCTCCGTGCTCGTGATACAGTGCAACCCACTTATGACGATAATGAAAAAACCCGAAATTTCAATTGTTATAACCAATTACTGTTGTATCTGGACTAGAAACTGATCATTTCCAGTCTAGAAACTCTTGAAAATGATGGTTATAATCGGTACGTCGTTACATGTGGTATCTTTATAAGTGGGATGCACTGTATGTGTAAGATGCTTCGCGTGTCGGCTGCTCTGGCTTTAGTGGCAATTGGGACACGGGCCCTTTATGACTCTGGCTTGCAACGCTTCTCAGAATTAAATAGACCCTTTCCAAAATTCAGTCTCGCTATCTCAATAACTATCATCATCTAAGTATAAGGGTTCATATGTTTTATTGGAAGCAGGACTGTTAAAAACGAGCACAAACTGCTAGCCGATAGGCCATCTTCGCTAGATGTTTCTCGAGTTGGGCGGATATTAGCTGAGGGAATAATCGTTGTGGTAAGTTGACTAATTAACTAAAATCTGTTAATTTACTTTCTAATTATTGGTTTTGTGGGTCATGTTGCAATTGCAGAATTGATGGAAATTGCTAATAGAGGCTAGACCAACTAAAATAATTTGCCAATGTTTATTAGTGTGAGCTATTATTTAAATTTCCTGTTTTGTAGCCTGATTTGAAAATTGCTTTCAAACAGCGCAGTGCGAGCTTTTTGCGCATAATTTTTAAATCGGGCTAAAAATTTGAAATTTCTTCATAATATTTAAATAAATGAATAAAATTTTGCAGATTATTTTAATTGGTCTGGCCTCTAATAGTAATTACCATCATTTCTGCAGTTGCAAAGTGACCCGTAAAAGCAATAATTAAATGGTTAATTAACTGATTTTAATTAATTATCCAAGTTACCATGATGATTGTTATGTTCACGTTTGCGACATCATCCCAAAGGCATGGAAACCATTTAGACAGAAAAGGTTCTCAGCGATTGAACGGGTGTAGATGGTTCTAGACGATTGAACGGGTGTTTTGATAAAATTGACAGAGTGCAGGCAAGTTGCTGCAGGTCTGACACATTGAGCCCGAGCATGTGTTTGCAGTGTGATTGGTGCAGCATTTGTGCCAAACTGTGCAAAAGGGATTAGTTTTCTACATTCTGGTGCATTTCACCAAGATGTGAGGAATTTGTGCCAACATTTCACCAAAGCATGATGTTGCTCCGCTACACTGCCGGAGCATCATGATAAACTGTCCAAACTTTTCGGAACCCTTATCTATTGCTTTGAATAAGATATATTCCATTTCCTCCTCATATCGAACAGTGACTGTACTCGGCAGTTCTGCAATGTTTCTCATTGTCTGAATGATCTAGTCAACTTCGTTGAGCATGCTTTTCGTCGTGCACTTGTGTACTGCGGAAAAGTGACATTGGCAGGGTTGACTGCATGTCTCGCTTAGCCCCAGCTCAGATTGAGGGAAAAACACTCCTGTCCAGAATGGGCGTCAAATATTGGAAAAGAAAAAGGATCTTGATAAATGCTGACATGACAACTCTACCTTGCAGTACAATTTTCAAAGCAAAAGCATGGCTTGTATACACGTTTCCAACTACAGCCTTGGGGCTCTGCCACCTTGCTTGCTTGGGGCGTGGCCATAATGCGGCCAATGGCTATACTTGCAAACGTGTACGTCTATGGACTGCAATATTCTGACATGTTCGGCAACTCATTGGTTGTAAATGCTTTTTTTTTTTCAAATTCAAGACTTGTAGAAGGATACCTTAGTAGAATTTCTAAATGACCTTGGTTAGGTGTAGCTTGGTTTTATTATCTAATTGTTCATTTTGTTACCACCTTTATCTAGACCTCTAACTGTACAAGGGTGCAGTTCTAAATGAGCTTTAGTAGCAGTGAATGAGTCGAAACTTAAGAATAGCCATAACATTTTTTCTATATTTTTTTAAGATCACATATTTGCTCGCCACATGCTAATTTTGCATCATCGTAATATTTTACATGAAAAGTGCCATTGATGTTCGTAGCTTATTGAAAAGGCTTTGATTTTTTGACTGAACTAACAGCTTCTCAGTTTTATTGCAATGTTCAAAGCTTGAACAAGCTGTCTAATTTTGCAGTAAACATTACTCTATTGCGAGATTAATTCAGTATAGTAAGGGTATACCGAAATAATCTCTTTCTTTTCAGCCAGCTCCGTCCGCTTGGTGATTTGTTAAAAATTTCAATAGTCGTTAAGTAGAGCCACAATTCAGACATTGAGGAAGCTGTTGGTCGCTGCAGCCTCGAGTTTAACAAAGGGGCAAGGCGGACGCTAAAGATTGTGGACAGGTGTTTTTAATGTTCCATCCGTGCCCGGATGCTTGTTTCCCCGTCCACAGGGCCCCGCCGTGTCCCAGAGCAACGGCAACGCCCAGTACCCGGACCCGACATCGTGGCACGGGGAGGAGGAAGGCGGCAGCGAGACCACATCGAGCGGCAGCGCGAGTCCACAGGGCCGCCCCGGTGCCTTCAGCCCCACCACGAGCGAGTCGAGCGCTTCCGGCGAAGTCAACGAGGTCGCCGCAAGGGCCTCGGCAAACGCCCGGCCGACCAAGGCCCGGCGTTCCCTCGACCGCACGTTGCAGCAGCTCCGGCGCTTCTCCATTCCGCGCAAGAAGAACACCGCCAAGGAGCAGGGGGAGGGCCTCTCGGGAGCTTGTTGCTTCAGCCACGGGTCGTCCGCCACAGACGCCGACGGGAGGGTCCGCGCAGTGCCGAGAGACCGACGCGCCGAAGCCGACGGCTCCACCCGTGGGAGGCCGTCGCTGCCGTCCGAAAATGTTGTGAAGGTGAAGAAAGGAGGCAAGAGGGCGCTGCTGTTTACATCGTCCCGAGACGGTTCCGTCGGAAGGAAAGACCGGCGCGGAGACGGCGCCGACGACGACGCCCCGGCCCACCGCGAGCGCCGGAACGGCCGGCCGGACTCGCTCGAACTCCCCACGGCGACCTCGACGCTCAAGGGTCGTTCTTCCGCCATCCCCGTCACGATAACGGTGAAGTGCAGGCCTGTGCGGACGGAGTGCGCGCCTTCTGCTCGCACCGAGGAGCGCGGGTCGTCGCGGTCTTCGTCTGTGTGCTCCGAGACGGGCGAGCGAAGGTTGAGGACACCAGAGTCCCCCTCCGCGGCCGACGGGGGCTCGGAGCGCGTCGCCGCCGTGCAGTCGTACGGAGAAGCTTCGGCGGGACGGGTGCCGCGGCAGAGCGTGGCGCGTCACGTGGCACGCCTCGAAGCAGAAGGGTTCAGGCCGCCCGACGCCTCCGCACCACGGAGGCAAGGCCGCGGGGACAGGCCGCACTGTCAGGGGCACGAGTCATAGCACCCGTGGCGTGCCCGAGTGGGGACCATGCCTCAACTTGACTTCTCTGTATTTTCGGTCGTTGTAAATGTTCTCGTTACGGAGACGGGTGGTGTGCTGCGCTGATTTCGTTTTGTGGTACATGCGAGAATCTTGTACCAGGACCAAGATAGTGTGATGAAATTTGTCTTTTCGAACAAAGTCTGCTGTTCGAGACAGTGATGCTCAAGGACGATTTTGTCGCAGAAATGCGACCATCCAGTGCGTCGTAGGTGTTCTTAAGCCCCTGAGGAAACCGTAGGTCATGTAATCGCCCGGGTATTTATCTGTGGTAACGTGTCTAGAGGTTGTTTTTAGCATTCCTCCATTTAGCATTTAAAATGCCCTAGTTTTGTGACCCTCACCTAGCTTTTAAAAGGGTAGGTGTTGCCTGACATTTGGTATGCCTCTTCACACATTATTTTGAAGTTTTCTTTTTTTTTTTTTTTATTGGTGTGCTTGGATGGTTTTTTTGCTAGCATCCTCACTCCAGAAATGAAGCAAGTTCCACACTAGTTTCATAGGTGGAGCTACCGTAGTCATAGAGGTACTGTTGAATTGCGTGTTTATTTTTCTAAAGGTACTGGTTGAACCCTTATTCCAGCGGCTTTGTACGAATCCAAGTCACAAATGCATCTTCCTCGTTTACCTTCTAAGGCTTCCTTTAAAAGTCTGCCAACTTATGCATTGTAGATGATGCATTGTGATTGATGATTCGGAGTGCATTGTACATGATCATCGTAAATCAAGTATTATTGCCAGCATTCCAGAAATAAATTGTTTTTGAAAGCTTCTATTTTTGCAACTAGTGATTGATCCTTACATGTTCTTAAATTAAAAACAAAACAAAAAACACAATCGAGACAGGCAAGTCAATCTGAAGAGAAGGCTTAGCGTCTTCTTTCTAAGCATTTACCCTTTGGCTCAGTTGCTATAGACCGTTCCATTAGGGTGATAGCAGAGAGGGTAAAAGAGAAAAAAAAGCACTCCCCTCTCACCCCGCATGTTGTCCGCTCCGTCGAGTGGGCTGTAGGTAACGTCCGGCTGGCGTGCAAACTATGTTTAAAATTGCGTCATTTTGGAACTTTTAAGCGCAGATTTTGGTATGCCAGTTGTAGTGTAATACTATGCTAGATAAAAAGACTCGCAGGGTCCAATTGCGCTGTTACCTGCGTGCAGATAAAAAAAAAAAAGGGAAAACTGTCCGATTGGTTGGTCTCTGGCTAAAAGTAAATTTGGTTGCTGTACCTTTTTTACTATGCAAAGTTTGTACTGGTGTAGGCCTTTAGTGGCCATGAGTGGAAGTCTGAAATAATAAATAAAAACGTGCTCTCCTGCCGCAATACACGCAGTAGTTGAGGGTAGTACTGCCAGCTGACTCTACTGCTTTTTAAGTAACAGAAAAAAGATATGCTAGTTGATCATTTACAGAAATAGAACAACTGAGAGCTATAGGATTATTTTGGAGTTGACATAACTATTCTAAGAACGCGAACCACTTCACAACGGCAGCCACGAGCGAGAGTTCGATGTTCCGTACAGCCCGCCGATACAGCTCAAAGATGGAGAACGGCAACCTCCCGGTTTGTCGTCTGCTAGCGGAGTCTGGCGCGTGACCTCTCTATCGTTTTACCCCGCGTGAACCCGCTAAATTTCCCGGATGTATGAAGAGGGCGCTGCGGTCGAACAGAATGGTGCCGCCCAGAGAGCGCTGCCGCCGCCATGTTGCTGATGCTGATGTGGCTAGTGCGACTCTCGCGCCCTCTATCAGCTAGAAATTTTCTGCCTCTCTCTGGGACTGTAAAGACCCGCTCAACGCGGTTCTCTACCTGTGTTTTTGCGGTTTTACATTCGACGTTTTTCGCCCCTCTTGAAAGTTTCCACTTAATTTTTTTATGCGTGCTGTGTACCCTTTCTGTGTTATCTTCCATTGTGAGAAATAAGCTTTTCTGCTTGACATTCACGGGAAACGAAGGAAGTGGAGGACGTCAAACGACCCTCGACGCGATTTTGCGAACATTGTTCTCCCCACTCCCAGAGATAATCCGCGTAAAATCCTCAGTCAAGTCCGAAAATTGTTGTCCGGGTTGGGGTGGGAAACGGGTCAGTCGCGTTCGTTCCTTTGACTTGGTGCTGTTGTGAAAAAGGAAGCTCTCCACGAAACGTGCCCCAAAACGAAGTCATCTTGGATTCCGTCCGATCGTCAAGATGTGACTGTCGTCGACTGTGACTGTGTTATTTGAGATCTTTCTCAAATAAATTCTTTTCGGATAACGCTGCATCGTGTGGTACGTACTATCGGGGAAAAATGAAACGCGAACAGAGGAGCGCGTTGCTTGCCGTACAGGCTGCGCCACCTGGAAGTGAGCCTAGGGGCGAGGGTGCGTGGCCTACTCCGATGTGTTCACGGCCTTCGCTCGGCACTCCCCAAGCTTCGGCAGCGCTCCTCTCAGTGCGCTGAAAACTGCCACCGCTATCTTTGTCTGCTCGGCGCGTGGGCCGAGCTTCTTCGCACCGCACGCGCTGAGCCAGCAAAGATAGCGGCGATTGCTTTCAGCGCACCGAGAGGCGCACTGCCGAAGCTTGGGAGCGCTGAGCGAAGGCGTGGACACATCGGAGTAGGCCACGCACCCTCGCCCCTAGGCTCACTTCCAGGTGGCGCAGCCTGTACGGCTAGCCACGCGCTCCTCTGTTCGCGTTTCATTTTTCCCCGATAGTTACAATATATTGTTCGAATGTTAACACTTTCTAAATTGTATGCCCGTGTCCTGTCCATCGGTAAACACGTTATTTGTGAGTGTCAAAAATGCATGCCTTTCGGCTCTCTTCTGTTGTAATTTATTTTTGACAGCTAAGCGCTTTGTCGTTTGTCATGCGGCGAATCGCGCGGAGCCGTCAAAACTTATTGTAAAAAACACACACAAAAACTAGAACTATACATTCAAGTAGCATTCGTTCTGTCGCGTGCGTACCCTACAAAAAATAGTTTATAGGTTTTTTATTGCTTTTTTTCTTCTTTCAAATGTCGTACAATGCTTTCTCAATGACCTCGGGAAAATACGTGCACCATGAAACACAATATACAGCGGGAAAAGACGAGAATTTATCCGCCAGCAGTGTTTGAAACTGCGCCTACGGAGGCTGCGCCTATCGA
This sequence comes from Ixodes ricinus, assembly GCA_037355805.1. Taxonomy (NCBI): domain Eukaryota; kingdom Metazoa; phylum Arthropoda; class Arachnida; order Ixodida; family Ixodidae; genus Ixodes; species Ixodes ricinus. The sequence goes on from JAZHYW010010252.1 coordinate 41,117, forward strand.
GATCACAGCTCCACTCGGTTAGGGTTAGCAGGGACGCCGGTGAGAGTCTAGCCTCAAACCCAGTGACTGGTCTCGAAAACGGTTTGTTGCCCCTGGGGTCGAGTGTTTTTGGAAAGGTGTATAGTTTCACCTAGAGCCACTCAAGCCATCTATACGGCAGCGAAGCTGCCGGAGTAGCTATACGACGCAAAATTTTCTAGATGCACGACGTCAGAAGCGCTTATAGTGATCTCCATTTTGGGCCTAGGAGGTTGCCATGGCAACCGTACTGCTAGCGACGCCGGGCGGCAACCTTTATCTAGCTGATATCTCCATTCGTTCATTGAAAGGTGGTAAAAGACCTAAAAGACGCTTTGCATAGCGGTACGGCACGGGCCTCTGGAGGAGCGGTGCCTGTTTCTTCTGTGAAGTGAGACGATTTGCAGCCCGGGGAGTGTCGGGCGACGAGAGCTGCTAAGTATCGTAGGTGCGCGGACAAGGCGAGTGGTTTTCCGCCGCCGGGATGGCGGCCGCTTCGTGGGACGAACGTACCGTCCTTGTACTTTCGAACTTCGCTCCTATGGAAAAAAATCCGATTACGCCGGCCACGACAGGACGATTGCCTTGGTACATGACTGCTGCTCGACTGCCCCATAGTAAGCGAATGTATGCTTAGCATCATATTTCTTCAAGGCCCAATCATCCATTCAAGATGAGATTGTCTCACCGACTGGCGAGGAGCGACGTCGACGACGGTCTCACCCTCGTTTGGGCGATGAACAATCGACGGGGTTAAACCAAGGAGGACGGCATGGTGGTTTCCAGAGGATTGTTAACGCCATCAAAAGAGACGGACACCGGACATCAGGTGTTCTTGCCGACAGGCCAAGTGGTCGTCCGGAAGTTTACCGGCATGCAAAAAGTCAATATTTTAATCTGGTGTAGCACGCATACCCGTGTTAAAGGGGCCATGAAATTATTTTTTAACTTCTTCTTCCTTAGGTTTAATCCTCAACTCAAAAGAGAACAGTGGAATCACGCGGTCGTGACATGCTAGGGCACCGGTGCGATGACCCCAATCTTCCACGGTGCTTTTTAGGCACACCATAGAACTTGGCATTCGCAAGTGCACTCATGTGCACTCATTGGCCACGAACACGAATTTAAATATTCGTTGACGAATTGATTGTTGACGAGCGCATACGTCCGAGTGACGCAGTTTTCGTGTCAAATGCGTGAGCTGGGGTCGGCTGACGCCATTTTGGCTTTTGTAGGCATTGCAAAGAGGATATTTAGAACCATACACACATGATGATAACATCATAGCACACGGACATTAACGAGCACAAAACGGGCCCAGCTACAGAAAATAAATGTTACTCTTAAAAAATAATTGTCTGTAGCTTGTTAATTACAAAGACGAACACACCTCTGAGCATATAAGTTTAATAGTATGTGTTGATGCAATGTTATAGAGAAGGTCATTTCATATACGTCATTTGAGCAAGCGCCAGCTTGTCACTTGAAAAAAAAAACACCAAAAAACACTGCGATCAAGTGCAAGCTATTGCAACAAAAGCACGTTTATCAATGTCTTCAGAACTGTCAATTCGTAAAATCGTCGATTAGAACAAAAAGTCAAAGATCGCAGGCGCTTCCTCGCTTAAGTTGCTGTGATTATTCGGTGACCCAGGGCTGAAATAACTTCCCCTGGGCCCTACACACGACGTATACCTTTCGTTTCGATTCTCAAAAATTCCAACATTCAAAGGAAGCTAGAAAATGCGAAAATGTTATCCTAGAAGCTATATGATAAAATCGTTGATTAGTACAATACGTAAAGATCGCAGGAGCCTCCTCGCTAAAAGTTTCTGTGATTGCGCGGTTACCTGGGGCAGAAACATCTTCCCCAAGGTCCAACATGCGACGCATACAATTCGCATCGATTCTCAGACATTCTAACGTTCAAACAAGGCTAGGAGTATGCGAAAATTGCATGCAAGAAGTCTTATCGATCCTTGAACATATCCGGGAATCCGAGCACCGCTACGGCGATATGACTGATGCTGTCGCACAGGTGCTAATATCCAGAGCGATCTTGCGCAGAAAACGTATAAAAGATCATTCTTTCAGATCTTCACGTTATACCTGTGTCTGAGAGCACGACGAAGTCGGAAATCGTCGGCAAGCAGCGGCACATTACGACTTCCGCGCACCGAACAAACTCGTATCCATCAGCTCTGGGCGCTGCCATCTCTACCGGTGACATCACGGCTCTTGCGAGGTCACGTGACGAGCAGTCACTCGGTTGCTAAGGAAACCGAGCCAGCTCAGCTCGTTGCTATGGTACCGCGTGCGACCAATCACGGTGAGAGGCGGCACAGGGAAAAGCGTGGCGCTACTCTGGCAGCTACGCTGCCATATCGAGTGGCTCTAGTTTCACCTAGAAAGAAGTAGGTAGATTGCTTTATCTTGGCAAAGTAATAGACCTAAAAATGCTGAGGAAGGCTTTATTTCACAACTGAAATGCTGAATCGAAGTAAACCCTCGTAATAACGAAATCGCTTTTTTCGAATTATCGCTTTTATCGAAGTTCAACGTGGTCCCGACTGAAATGCAGGCATTGTGAACCGGATTATTTTCGATAAGTGTATCGGCGGCCGACCACGCTTGTTACGAAGGCCGCGGTGCCGAAAGCACGCAAAAATACACGGAGACCTTTTGTTTCCTCCCCTTCTCCCCCGATGCAAACTGGAAAACGGAGCAAGCCGGTGACGGAGGGCAGAGCGCCGCTTCCGATGCGCCGACACGGACAGGGAGCAGCAGGTGCTGCGTCCATGTTCCGACGCTTCTCGCGAGGCACCTACTCGCGGTGCCCGCGGGCGACGCTGCCCGACTTGGCCCGACTCCTGTCGGAATCTGGTCAAGGGAGCGATGGAGCATGGCTCCCAGAGGAGATCATTCCTTCGTGAGCCCCCGACACGCGTTGGTTTTGCTGTTTACGATTAAAAAGAACGAGACGAAGGAGAAGAGGAGACACAGACAAAGCACTGACTCTCAACTGACTTTTATTGGAAAGCGACCATAAAATCGCCGTGATTAAATAGGACGCAATCCTTACCCAAGTGAAAATTCAAAGTGGTTTTACAAGTGGTCCCACTTCATACTAAGTGGTCCCACTCAGGGCCGTAACCTGCAGGGGGGGTTAGGGGTTCTGACCCCCCCGAAAAATATTTTATAGTATAGTGCGTGGTACATGGTCGGTGCATTTGCAGCCAGCCGATTTTAATCTCCACCTCTGCGCACGCGCAGTGGCGCCGGTCGGCTACCGGGTACCAAACCGGGACCGGTTCTCCGGTTTGCTATGACTCTCCATTATATGCCACTGATGCACATCATTCATAGGCGAAAATAAGACAATAGACATTTTCAAAATGGCCGCCGTTGTCCCCGAAAACCCCCCGAAATTTTTTTCTGGGTACGGCCCTGGTCCCACTTTACCTCCAACTGGTCCCACTTTACCCCCAACTGGTCCCACTTTACCTCCAACTGGTCCCACTTCCTCCAACTGGCCCCACTTTACCTCCAACTGGTTCCACTTTAACTCTAACTGTTCCCAGTTTACTTTAGAAAATGGTCCCACTTTGGTTCAGGTGTCCCACCTGATATTTCCAAGCCAAGTAAATCCACTTTTAGTTTTAAATCAAGCGTCTACACCTTTTTCTTTTTCCCTTTCACTGAACAGGCATAGTTTGCACTGGAGCACAATAAAATTTGTAAAACCTTCAAATTAAGCCCAGTTAAAAATACCCATTGGGTCCAATTAGAATATCAATTGGTACAAATCAATACCGTAATCATATTTTCATTGAGCATTTAAAGGGACACTCAAGTGGTTTTTGAGTTCATGTTTTGATGATGACAGCTGAATTTAGACGCCCTAAGTATCCCTAAAAACCAAAAAGTATAGTCATACGGTGATTATTTCTTTAATAAAAATGTAATTGAAGGCCGCCAAACCTCGGATCCATCCGAAAACGAAACCACTCTCATTGGTCCTCGCACGCTTATCAAGAGGATCTCGGGCCAATGGCGTTGGACGACGTTCCGTCGCGCAGTGATCCCGAGGTAGCCGCATCGGCCGCACCTCTTTGTCATTCGAGCTTCGATCATGGCGGAGTCGGCGGAGTTCTCTACGCTCGAGGACCTGACGCCGTTAGAGGTTGAAATTCTTCGGCGGACAGCCGACCTGGGGATTATTTCCTATGACGCCACTCCGACGTGCGATGTGGACGATAGCAGCGCTTCGGAGTCATGTTCGGGTTCCGAGGACGACGAAACGCAGACCTTCTCGGGCGTTTTGCGGTTTGGGCAAGTCCTAACCAAACCAACGTTTGACATCGCAGCGTTACCTCTGGTACGTGATGTCAAGCGATGTCGCCACGTTGACTTTCGCCTCGGGAGGACGGAGGGAAGGCTGGTTCAGACATGTGCAACGAGCGCGTATTTACAACTGCGTCCGTTGCAACCGGAGCGACCGGAACGACCGCTCAGCGCCGCGCGTACACACACCTGCAACCACTACAACAAGCGCACGGCCCCTCTAAAAGGGGACGCACTGCTACTCAATGCCTTCAATACCGTAACAGAATATAGACAGACAGTTTTCTATAGCCAAAAGCTTTATTATTATTTTTTCTTGATAGGCTTGCAGGCTACAGTGGATGAAAAAAAGAAAATAAAAAGATGCAGTACGCCGTCTTGGACGATCACGACTCTAATACACGACATTACAATAGTACAAATATCGCCACACGCCTTTTCTACGATTATAAAAGACAATGTAATCTTAGCAGCGATATAGCAACGTAGAAATATGATTTCGTGATCAGATAAACGTTGCGAGCGTTCAGGATTGCTAACACTAATCACTTTTCTCCGGTGATGAAAACGCGTGAAAATTCGCATCCTTTATACGGTACGCGCCAGTAATACCTTGAACTTGAGCACACGCATGAAATGCGCCAAATAAGAAATCCGGGCGATGTTCGAGGACACAAATGCTTAGAAAGCAGCACTGTAGTCGAAGTAAACAAACACGACGGCACGGGCGTTTCTGCTGTCTTGAGAGTGCCGCCACGACATCGCCGCACGAGTAGGTGGATCTTCCCTTCTAGTACGTGCTGGGTTATCATAGCGACACACGACGAAAATTCACAGACAAGGATAGCGCTTTTACGCGGAACGATGAGCTTCCACCACGCCGACCACGCCAACGATCACCACCGACGCCATGTTCGCAGAGAAGAAGCCGGCCCACGACCGGCATGCAACGCGCGCCGCCAGTTCTCCTCGACCTGTGATTGGTCTGCCGCTGCGGCTGTTTCCAACGCAGCGGGGAAAGAAAGGCCGCCAAAATGTTCAAACATACGATAATTTCATTGGTCCTCGCAAGTACAGGAAAGAGTCCGCACGCATTTTATTCCTGCGTGATTAATAGGCGGTTCTGCCTTCTAAAACTGAAGATACTCATTCACTGACACTTCCTTAACGCCATCGCACCAAAAAGTAGCTTCCCCAAAAACCGCTTGAGTCCCCCTTTAATAATCCCTACATCAATTAAAACAAGTTCCAAATGTTCAGTACTTTTATTGGAATTGACCCAATGATGGGCATCCCAATTAATAGAACTTGCACATTTTTTTTAAATCTGAGAATGAGGAAAAGGCGTGAATGTTAATTGAATATGTCAGGATTTTTTTCTTTTTATTTTCTGAATATTGTTGTGTAATTTTTTTTCTCAAATTGCCGGGAACTGTTGAAAGAGTCTGTGCACACTGGGCAAACAAAGATGGCCGTCGCGAAGCAGCGCGCACGCACATGGCACCAATCCCATTGATGACATGCACGGCATTTGTGGCATGGTTTCAAGAAAGTCCTGTTATGTTTCATTGCTGCGAGTGCTGAACAGTGCGGTGATCATTACTTCATTGGGCCTGCCACTTCGTTGGAGCGCGAAGGATGGATAACAAACGGTCATGAGGGCAAGGTAAGGAAACTCCTTTGTTTCTTTTCTGGGTGCTTGCTGCATTGCAAGTCGGCGATTTCGGACGTATAAATATGTCGAGGCACTTATAGCTGACACTTATAGCTTTATGGTCAGTGCAGGGTAGGAGCCTGAAGAATGAAACTTTACAGAAGATAATTTTTCGAGCTGTCGGTTCGAAATTTCTATCCACTTCATTCGGGTGCCGGTGCGAAAAAAAAAAAAAACACAACACGTGTTTTAAGCATTTCCAAAATATACTATAGATTCCTGAAAGCACTGACTTGCCACAGTTTTAGTGTTGTCTCATTGAACAGTTATGAAGCGATCGTTGGGAAATTTTCAATGAGGAAATGAGGCTTTGGTGTCTCCGCAAACCGTTGGAACTTTATAATAATACTTTTAGGTCCTGAAACTTTATAGGGTCTATATCACATGAGCGAATGACGTTTTAGCAAAGAGCGGTCGTTTGAGCGAACAAAAGTTTTAACGAATTACTGAGGCACGCGAAAGTGTCTTGATAAAAACTCAACATTTGATAAATTGTTGTTCGACCAACCGAGTGCCACCTGCAACTTAACTGCTACATGTGTTCGACATGCAGGGGCAGACCTGTGCGTGAATGGGAGATGGCGATCCTGTCGTCAAACTGCATCCAAGTTTGCAAAACGTTGGTCTCAACGTTCAATCTGTAATCTTAGGTATCCTGCTAAATTCACAATAAAGCTTTCATTTGACATATTCTTCACTGTTGTGCATCCTTTTGCCTATAATGAATGTCCAGTTAAGCTAAGTGCTTGTTCTTGCTTCATGATTATGCCAATGAATGAAGAGTAGTTGAAAAAACAATCAATTAAGTATGCTCATTTTGCTTTAGATGAAAAATATGGACTCTAACCAAAAGTTTAATATACAGTAACCTGATGTTTTGAGACCAGTTCGGTCCCTTGTTTACAGGTGAGTGACGGAAAGAACACGTGTCGCTCAAATTGGTATTTTACCTTGGGAATTGAAAAACGCAGTAGGTTACGCCAACTGGTACCAATTAGAAAAAAATCAATTGGAGCCAATGTGGACAGAGGTGGGGAGGAACTTCCTGCTGAAGTCAAGCTGTCGCTGACTCTAGGCTCTACTTTTGCACAGTGATATCAAGAAACTGTTGTGTGTCATGAGAGTGGAGAATTTAAAATCAGATATTAACATAAAACACTGTGTTGTTGGCAATCCATGTGCACACTGCTACATCAGCTATTACCCGCTTTCAAAGTGGTCCCACTCCAAAGTGGTTCCAATCCAAAGTGGTCCCACTCCAAAGTGGGGCCACTTTAAAGTGGTTTATTGAACAGGGACCACTTTGAAGTGGGACCACTTCGGAGTGGGACCACTTCAAAGTGGTCCCTGTTCAATAAACCACTTTAAAGTGGTCCCACTTTGAATTTTCACCTGGGTAGCACCTTGTCACGCACTAATAGCGAGTACGTTTCACACGCACTGGCACCGTTCGAGTTCTCTCCCAGAATGCATCGCACTCGCAGAGTGTTGCACGGAAAACTGGACTCAAACGAACTCGCCAAATGCACAGAGTGCAGAAGACTGATACTGCCGCCATCTATGTTGTAGAAAAGGTACCAACCTCAAACCGAAACTAGCGCCTTTCTGTTCGGAGTGATGGGTGGGAATGCGAGAGTGCAGTCGCTACCAACGTTTATCTACAAACGTTGGTCGCTGCAACCTGTAGTTTATATTTGCGATGACTTCAAACAACTCGGCTGTCGTAGAGATAGTTACAGACGGCCTAAATTTCCGCAACCAGCTGTCTACAAAGAAGCTGGTTGCGATCTCTTTGCACCCGCTTACACTGAAGAAAACTGATGATGCTGTCCGAACAGAAGCTTGATCCGTTTGAGCATGGTATTATGCGTGAACCACCGGAAGGGTACGGCGTAAAACTAATCTGTTGGAATATCCAGCAAAACGTTTCGTGGGACTTTCGATTTCGATCGTCATTACAGGTGGATCAGATATTAGCCTTGGTGAGGGCGTGGAGAACGATAGTTTTCTCGAACAAAATACGACGGGGCAAGTTAGCTGACGTAGGTAAATGTTAAACATGACGATGTTGCCCAAGCCTCGGGTAAAGTCACTCTGTTTAGCTTTCTTTGATGCTTATTGGGCAGTCACAGGTTTCTGCTCGGGGAGTTTTGTTGACAAATGTTAAATTTTTCACCCGCACACGGATGGTGATAAACATATCTCGGGGGCCGCTGATGCGCTTGTTCTGAGAATTTCTTTATGCACTGGTATATTCCAGCGTCTGTACGGCAACAGAGCGACTTAAAACCTGCAAATAAAGCACGGGATGTCAATTGCTTCCTTCATGAAATAGCAGACGCTCACAATTCAAGCTTGCATTTGATTCCGTTGCCCGCGGGACGCGATTTCTATCAGGAAATCTACTTTTTTCCTTTCGGTTCCGCGACACCTCGTAGCAGACGAACCCTCGTCGTCTGCTCCTGCTCCTCGCCGGAGCGAGGCATGACGGGATTGCATTTTGGCGCACTCCCGATTTTCTCGGTGCAGCGAGTGCATGCACGCGTGGGGTGCCAGCACTGAAACGAACTTGAGAGTGCAACCACTCGTGGAGTGCCGGCTGAAACGAACCCGCTCCACGCTGCGAGTGGGCACGCGTGGGCACGAGTGCCGTGAAACGAACTCGCTATAAGTCTATCATACACGTGCCCCTGTTCTTTATCAGACTGAGCGTTTGGGGGCGCACTTACACCCGCGTCATTTCCAGATCGAGATGTCCCAAGCGCCGAGAACGTTGCGGCTTACGTAGATACAGCACAGGTGGCATGTGGAAGTGACTGTCGGAAGATCGGTTACGCAATCGATCCTTCGCGCAGGTAATTTGGACTTGAGTATAAATCATGCAATAAGCTGAGCTCCCAATGTAAGTAATGCAGTTTTGTTATTCTTAACTTTACATTTTGAAACCAGGACAAACAACACGGGTGACACGATTAGAAGAAATACATGGCGCCGTATGTATTGGGTGTTTGTGAGGAGTCCAATCCCGGCTTTCGCACCGCAAAAATAAACTGGACATTGCGGGAGCTCAAACTCCGTCAGAACGTAGCCCCAGCCGTTCGAGCTCGAACGGCTGGGGCTACGTTCTGAATCTGCTGAGTGCTGAAACTTTAAAGTTTCAGCCTCTTTTTTTTTTGTTAATTTTTAATGAGAATAAAGGGTTCATTTTTGCCCGCTTCCGGTTTCTGGCGCCATAGAGCTCCATGCAGGCTCCATGTATTCAAAAGCGCCGACGGCCGCCATTTTTTTAATTTTTAGAAAATCGTTTATAACTTTTGAATAAGAATGGTGCTAAAACTTTGGCCTCTTGCCAAAGATTTAGTCGAGCAACATTTTTCACAGCAGCACAGGCTGCAAACAAATGGCGGAGGCAGATTTTCGCGCAGCTAAAGCTATTTGCACAGTACAGATGAACGAGTTTTGCTTCATTTCCCGTCACTATCTGCTGCAGTGGCTATGTAACTTATTCCTAGATCTTCAGAAAGATACTAATCCATGGCTTACCCGAAGACGTTTATATTGCTCGTGCATCACAGGCGCCTCTGTGCCGCCATTTTTTTCTGTTTGACCACCCTCGAGCATTTTTGCACTTTGTAAAATTAATGAATTCGTCATCTATGGCTATCTACGCGCCCCATTCACGGTGCTGTGGTAGCCTCAATTTGGTCATATTTCTAGCTTATAACTCAAATACACAAAAACAATGCAACATGTTTTTGCAGATTCTGTTAGTACCTATCATTACCATTATTGTGGGGGAGATAAAAAAGTCGAAGGTGGCCCAGTGGCGTCACTAGGGTCAGCGGTGCGTTAAGAACCGCTGACCCTAGCAGTGCGTTTAAAAGCAGTGCGTTTGAAAAGAACACATATTTGTACCTACATTATACTACGCATATCTCTGTCAGTTCGTTTTTCACTTAAATATTAGTTATTTTTGTAACATGGACATAGCTTTTATTGGTTCTCGAATCCACACACGTTCGGCAAAACTTATGCATCGGTAGTATTTACAATATAATATGGTAAGGGTTCTTCCGCACTTTCAGTTTGCTTATTTAGTAAACTACAGAAATCGAAAAATCTTGCATGAAAAAGAAAATCTTTTTTGGGGCGTGTCAGAAACCCTTTAATTTCGCTTTTTTTTTGTATTTTTTCTTGTTGCGATATAAGTATCTCAAAAACGTTCTCGTAAGCTGCATTGGCTATTTTTCTTCGACGGAAAGTGGGAACGAAAGAGCAATCCACGGGCATGTAAGTGCCCATGAAACGAGCTTCCACGAAATGTAGTGTCGACGAAACGTGTGTCCATGATACGTCTGTGCGCAATAAATTGTCCACAAAACATGTCTCCACGAAATGTGTTTCCACGAAACGATGGGGACCCGTAATGACGTACGAACCGAACGAAAACGACTAGGACAATAGACGCGTCTCGTTTAGACCATGGTGTGCCTATTGTTCTTAACTGTGAAAACTTCAATCCTCTGGTTCAAGTTTTTCCTAGGTAGAACCATATATGTGTGCCAAACAACCTCTCCTATCACCACTGGAGAAAAACACGCCGCGCTTCAAGAGGAAGCAGATGTGGCTCTTATTCACAGTGTACGTAGCTTGCTTTTTAAACCCGCAATATCTGACTTGGGAAAAGCCCTTTGGGCACTCTTGCCCAGGGTACACATATGGCAATAATTATCAACATCTTATTTCTATGGAACCGTCATGTTCGCGAAAGGTAGAGTGAACAGTGGCACAAAGATTCTTTCTTGGCTCTACTGGAATGATGGCGTGCTCATACACGCGGACCACGCAGTGGTGTATAAACTGCATTTTTACGCCTAAATAGTCAACTTTTTTTTAAACTGTGGCTTTAGTTATATAAAAAGAATAGAAACGCGAAGTCATCAATGAGCACAGCCGTCCGGCTAAAACTTGCATTTCTGCATTTTAGAAATTCCTAATTCTAAAATTCCGCTTCGAGATATCCGGCCGGAAGCTACAAAGTGGTGCGTCTAAACAAAAGCCAAAGTTAAAAAGAGAAGTGTGCGAAAAGAAGCTACCGACAAAGCATCTGTTTAATGCAGATTCCACGGAGTCGACGATCGCTCCACCACGAGTCTTTTTGAAAATCCCGATAATGCTAGGCACTGCTCCAGTGAAAGAGTCCATCATTCTTGGTGAGCAGCAAGAGGTCATTCCTCCTGGTTGTCCGGATCCTGAACAGAGGACGCCAACTTCACCAATCTCAATTTCTAAGCAACCGACGTCGACCGAGCCCTGTCTATCTATGCTGGAACACACACTAAATGATGTAGAAAACTGCATCGGGCACTGATTGGCTGTTCTCTCGAGTCACGTGACATGACGTTGAAATGTAGTTTTTCCCTATGCAGCTATGCTCGTAAAATGATGCAGTTGGCGGGGACGTCTAAATGTCGTCACGATGTACTTAGACGATGCAGTTAACTGAGTGGTCGAGACGAAGCCGGATATCGTTCTGCATCGTAAAAAATGGCAGTAAGGTTTCTCTTGTCGATCGTGGAGTTGCTGCGCTGGCTGGAGGGTGGCTTCTTTCCCGGAGACCTCAGTGACGATCACGGCAGTTGTTGAGTAAATAAATATATATTTACATATGACGAACAACTCTTTACAAAGCAAAAAACGAAAGCGTCACGCTGCTGATGCCGCTCGCGGCAACCCAACGCCAACGATAGCGCCTCGGCGCCAAGCCTCTTGCCGCGCACGGCAAGGTCTCTGTCTGCTCTGTCTCGCGAGACAGAATACGCGGAGCCCTCGGGACCGCGGGAGAAAGCAACTTGCTCCGCGCACGGGCTCGTTCAGACTCAACTTCTCTTCCAAAAAGGCACGCCGACATTCCGAAGGGAGGCCGGACCTCTCTCTCTCCCTCGGTGTCGCCGACATGACCCTGACAAAGTCATTTCCCCAAGAACCCCGGCGGCAAGGGCGACCACCCTGGGAACGAAGACTGTGTTTATTTCCCACGCAAGGAAATCTGCTTCCACTTTCGGGAGCTGGCCGCCGCTTGCCGCCAAAGGGGAAAACGTGAGGCATCGGGCGCCTCCGAAGGACACTTCCGGTGACCGCGCCGCTAATTCCCCGAGCTCTTTCGGCTAAGCTCCTTCGGCCATCCCTACACGTCCCCCGAAAACTGCGCTAGGACTTCTGGACTAGCCAGCAGTTACAAAAACAGGATGGCCGAAACCCCAACAAGAACACAAAAACAACCCGCTTAAACTCAAGTGAAAAATAAAAACAACAAAACACATGGCTTGAAATAACCAAGCCAGACACCTCTAGCACCAATTGCTAAAAAAAAAAGAGGAAAAAAAAGGACAACACCTCGATATACCTCCGTTTCTCAGCAGGCCTCTCGAGGACCTGGATCGCTCGCAACCACGACACCATTGGTGCCGCAAGAGCTTCCGCAAACAAAAGACAAAAAAAAACACAACAAATCACGGCAAACTAACAGTTAAAGGGCATCTCCGCCGTGATTTTGATGATCACCGATTTCTATAAAATTTTCACCATGTATTTGGATGCCCTTCCTGAGCATGTGTACAAAATATCTCGGAAAAATATTAATTTTCTTAGAAGAAAATGAATTTTGAAATTTACATGTACACACCCAAATCAATTGCTGCCACCCTACTGGCAACACTGAGCAAGAGCGGCACACGGAGGCTGCCATGATGGCGCTGACGTTGTCGTGACGTCACATGTTGGTCAGGGTGCTTGCTTTGTAGCTTGTTGGTACTAGCGACTGTCTGCTTTTTGCTTATGTTATCGGTTTATACAGCTATGTAAGAGCGCGTAATGGCGACTGGAGGAAATTGGTGTTGTGCCGTAGGGTCTCGCGCTACGGAAGCGTCGCTTGAATACACAGTCTACTAAAACCGTCTATTGTCAGACCCCAAGATATAACAAAAGTGCCTCCAATTAAAAGGCATAACGTCGATCAGTTTTTCTTGGCGTGCTAGCAACAAAAGCTGCCTTACCATTCCGCTTCGGAAGCGGCATCTGGGTCCACATGGCGGCGGATCGCGAATGCAGCTGCCGCTGGCGGTTCCCTCGGAGGCGATGCCGGCGGATCGTATGAGAACGGGCTATCGTCATCGTCCTCAAAATCTAGCAGCATATCCTCATCGTTGCTCGATTCAGACGAGCCTTATGAGTCCATTTTTATCCGTGGCACGAACACAAAACAGTGAACTGCTGCCAGGCTGGCCAGGCTCAGACTGCACACGTGCGATTGTTTATACCATATGTGACGTCACGTCAAAATGGCGGACCAGTCGAGTGGCAAGTTAGTTTCGGTATCGGTTTCAGCGTATTTTAACGATTATAAATTATGTAATCAGTTTTTTAATGATTTAACTGCTGCTATAGGCTAAAGTTTTAGTACCCTTTCCGAAAATAAGTTTCGATAAAAACGCTCAAATTGACGGCGGAGCTGCCCTTATAGGAAAAATTGAAACCGCTTGGTGAACACTGAACAACGCTGGAACGTGCGATCGCACAAAATAACCGCGGCAGTGATCGCCTTCCGAAGCTGACAGCATTCCCGTATAGAGAGAGCGAAAAATAAAACACAGCCACGCTCCTCTAGTACGACCTGCTAAATGTAAATTAAAAACAGGAACAACACTTCTTTCTGCTCGTGGAGACAGAAACCTTGATCACTCACTTAGCTATACACCAACTCATGTTTACAAACAAACCGGAGCGCCCGGAGCGCCCCTAGCGGACGCCACCGGCGCCGCGCATGCGCGGTGGGGGTGTGGGCAACAAGCTCGCCGTCGCCCATAAACAAACCATTGAAATGCGATGTTGTCGGCGTCGGTGTGAGTCCCCCTGCCCTTTATCGCTTTCGAATTGTTGATTCTACGTATTCCTGGCAATGTCTGACTACATGAGCGGCGTCAGCGAAATTAACGAGGCTCGTTACACCGCAAAACTTCGCGTGAATAATCTGACAGGCGGCGATTCATTCCGCGTGGACGCCGCAGAATGTACGCTAAAGCCTGACTCATATGATGAGATTTTGCTCGCAATTTTCAGTCGCGACGTCGCTCGGGCTGCAAAAGCGTGAACCGTAGCTGAGATGGTCGACGTCGATACTGAAAATCGCAAGCAGAATCGGACGAAGTGAATCAGGCATAACAAGTCGGTGATGGCCGCTGGTAACAATAATCAACATCTCCTTGTATCTACTGTTTACGTGGAGCCTGCTTACTAACCTTCAAACTTAAGTCTTTTGAGGCCTGCACTTACTTCTTATCACAAGTACCGGGCCAACATTTCGTCTACGGGCCGGTGTCGTCTAAAAGAGCAGACGACAAGCAGAAGCGTTTGAAAGAGCAGACGACAGTTCGAACGATCAGACGGCCGTTCGAACTTCAAGACGCACTGAACGTAGTCCGCAGGTGGGCCGTACAACTTGACGGTTTTCCGGCGTTCATGTTGGAACAAAACAAATAAATCTGATGACCACAAGTATCCGTGAATTCAACCCAAAGTGCTTCCCGCCCAAGCAATTGTGGTCCGGCGGCGTCTGGTTTACCATTTTTACAGCACATATCCACGGTCTCGGACGAACCGAGAACATGAAAACTGATCTTCAAACCTTTCTCGACTCTTTTAGTACAGCCCCAGTCGCGGCGGTTTGACGAAAAGGCATGTTTTCGTCAGGTTCCTTTCAAAACAACGCAGGAATACACGCCTCACATGGGGCCTTCCGCCCACAGCCCCAGACCGGAAGTGCGACCGACGCGCCACCACCGCGCCGTGACGTAACAGAGATGAGTTCGTGTATAGACTCTGCGGACCTGTCTTGGTCGCACCAACGACATCATGGGCGCTGCAAACAAAAGACAACAAAATTAACAAAAAGCGCGGCAAATGCTACACAACAAGTGCGAGTTCAATGGTACCTCGCAAGGGCCGCGGCGGTGATCGCCTCCCCACATGCACACCCGCTGACACCACGTGTACGAGCGCGACAAAGCGCTCCCTTGCCACCATGTAATCACCCCTCGGGCACCTGTGTCGAGTGTCGCGAGGACGGCGTCGCTCGCCAGAGCTTCATTAGGCCCACGAAGGCGTGCTCGGCTCGGTCGAGCCACGAAACCGTGTTCGGCACTCGCTTCGCAGTCAGTTCGGTCAGAGGAAGGACCAACTCTGTGCCCATGGCGCGCCATCGCCGTTCCCCTCCGAAATTGTCGCCCCACGGCGATTCGTGCTCCTGCACCTGCACCTCCCCGCGCCGCCCACTTGGTGGCACCCACTGTGTCACACCCTCACCACAGGGCCCGTTGCGGTGACACCGAAGTCCAATCTGCACAGCTGCAGTAGCCCCCCTCGCGACATCAGTATCTACGAGCCTCCCCAGTGCCGGGCCCGACCCCTGGTTCTCCGGGAGCTCCTCCCTTCCAGCTGCCCGGACGCAGGAAGACCCTCGTGCGCGAGGGGCCCGATCGGCCTCAGACCCCACCGCAGTGTCCAGTTCCTGGACAGCGCGGTCGGCCTCGGACCCCACGGCAGTCTCCTCTTTCCGTACGGCAGGATCAGCCTCGGACCCCACGGTAGTTTCCGGTCCCTGAACTACCCGATCGGCTTCGGACTCCACGGCAGTCTGCGGTCCCAGTACGGCACGATCGGCCTCGAACCCTCCGACAGTGTCCGGTTCCTGGAGAGCCCGATCGGCGTTGGACCCCCCGGCAGTCTCCTCTTTCTGTACAGCATGACCGGCCTCGGACCCCACGGCAGTTTGCGGTCCCGGTACGGCGCGATCGGCCTCAAGCCCTACTTCTTGAAGAGCGCGATGGGCGCTGGGCCCCACGGCAGTCTCCTGTTCTTGAACGACACGATCGGCCCCGGATCCCACGGCTGCCTCCGGGTCGCCTCGCGCGTCCGGTTCTGTCTTCCTCACAGAGCAAGCCTCGGGCGCCGCTTCCCGATGCTGCGTCTCTTCACGCACTTCACGGCGCTCCGCTAGGAGCCGCGCTCTCGCTCTCCGCTCCTCCGCCCGGAGTTCTGCGAGTCGAACCTGCCGCTCTAGCTCCTTCGTTTTTTCCCTCGCAAGGGCTAACCGAACGCTCATCGGAACCGCTTTCCCATCCGACCCCACGTCGCCTCCGTCCCTAGGGCTCCCCCTCCCGCGCAAGTTATACTTCGACATGCAGCTAAGCGCGCGGGTGTCAGCCGGCGACGAAAAGGAAAGCGACCACGTACCTGGCGGTGCTGTAGATTCCACGAACGTCGTTGACGCCGCCGAACTCGCGAGTCCCCGGCGTCGATCACCTCACACAGAGTCCGTTCCGTGAGACCCGACTGCCGCCGCTGCAGGCCTCGGGTGTCGCCAAACCCGCAGCTCACTGGCGTCGATTGCAGCCGGCGACGTTCGCTTGCCTGAATCCTGTGTCACCGTCGAAGGCCCCAGGCCCACGGTAGTTGTCGATGACGCCGAACCCGCAGGTCACCGGCGCCGATCGCCCCACACGACGTCCGCTTCTTGGCTCTCGCCGCTGTCGGCCACAGGCGTACTCGTAGCCGTGCCTCGCTGTGTCACGCTGCCTGTAGACAGTTGCTCCTCGTCTCGACTGGTCCTGGGCTCCTGCCGATGAACACCGCCACACTCCACACCAGCACTGGCCTCGTCGTCTCCCTGGCACACGATGTTGTCGATGTGGCCGACGACGTCCACGATCCCCGTCGACTGCGCCAGTAAAGTTTCTCGTCGATCGTGGAATGCTGCGCTGGCTGGAGGGTGGCTTCTTTCCGGTGGCTTCAGTGACGCTCACGACTCGGTGGTTGAGTAAATAGATATATATTTACAAATTACGAACAACTTTTTACAGCAAGAACAGGAAAACGTCACGCTGCTGATGCCGCTCGCGGCAACCCAACGCCAACGATAGCGCCTCGGCGCCAAGCCCCTTGCCGCGCACGGCAAGGTCTCTGTCTCGCGAGACAGAATACGCGGAGCCCTCGGGACCGCGGGAGAATAACGTCTTGCTCCGCGCACGGGCTCGTTCAGACTCAACTCTCTTCCAAAAAGGCACGCCGACATTCCGAAGGGAGGCCGGACCTCTCTCTCTCCCTCGGTGTCGCCGACATGACCCTGACAAAGTCATTTCCCCAAGAACCCCGGCGGCAAGGGCGACCACCCTGGGAACGAAGACTGTGTTTATTTCCCACGCAAGGAAATCTGCTTCCACTTTCGGGAGCTGGCCGCCGCTTGCCGCCAAAGGGGAAAACGTGAGGCATCGGGCGCCTCCGAAGGACACTTCGGGTGACCGCGCCGCTAATTCCCCGAGCTCTTTCGGCTAAGCTCCTTCGGCCATCCCTGCAATGGCGACCCATATGCGTCCCTACCGTTGGTTCGCCAGCGGGATCGAGTTTTGAGAGATCACCGGGATGCTTTCGGGAGGAGCGATGCGAGGCTTGTGAGCGAATACCGGCTGACCAAAGGGGTGACTCGCTGGCTGAGACCAGCTTCGCGGAAAGCTCCCTGTGGCGTCGCGAAGGGCCCCGTGTGCTGACGGTCGAACAACAAGTCCTTGCAGCTCTACGCTTCTGCGCCGCTGGCGGCTTCCAGGGAACCGTCGGGAGCCAACAAAACATCGGTGTTCACCAGTGCTCTGTGAGTCGCGTACTTGTTGATGTCACCAACGCTGTCAATCGATTGCCTCGGATCGAAGTGGCTGTGTTCCAACAAACTCAAGCAGAGAAGGCACTCACAAAAGGAACTTCGAGCGATGCAAGTTCAGCGGCGGGATCGATACATGTTTTAAATATTCTTACACGATTCAACATTGTGTTTTCATTTGGTGTTCACGCACAAAAAACCCCGCGGATCCATAATGAATCCATATATATACGGTTCGTCCCGGATCTTCCTGCGCTGAAGGCGTTTCGCTGACGGAAGTGACATTCTTGCGGCGCTACCCTACGTCGACTTCCA